>VMDR010029755.1:0-12631 GCA_007922815.1 Macrotus californicus
AGTTCAAGGATAATGAAAACAATTTCAAGAAAGCTGATTTTCACATCTGTGTGAATTTTTCTTTCTAGCTTAAAAAATAAAACCTAAATAATGTGTCCTAGGAATAAAGAGAATGAGGGAAATTAAGATTCTCATCACAAGGCTAGTTAACTGTATTGCCAAGCAAACTTGTCTGCAAATTTCTATTACTAGATAAGTTTAGTGGTGTTAGCTGTATTTTTACTGAAATTAAATAAAGGCAAATTGTACATCTCCAGCAAGACTATTAACAACAGCTGTGGGTTGTAACTTTTGTTGAACAATACAGAGAGGGGCAAAAGTAGGTTTGTTGTTGTTCATATGGAAAATAATACAGTAATTAATAAATAAGGATACAAGAATAAATTGTTTTACATATAACTGTAAACCTACTTTTGTCCTACCCTGTGTAATCTACCAAGTACAGAACTTCACATACATGTTTTCTTATTCTCACATCATCCTTACATGTGAATATCATTGTTCCCATGTTGTAGGGAGGGAAAATGAGACTCAGATATGTTAAATAAGTTCCCTGAGGTTCCAGAACTAATAATGCCATACACAGTTGAAAAGTTATGTCACTTCTGCCTGAACCTGTGCTTCTGGAAGGTATGAAGGAGATTATTCTAAACTCATTTTGCATATGGACAAACAGAAATGGCTCCTGGAACCTGTCCAAGGTCACAGAGCCAGTGATCTGGTGGCAAACTTAGGACTAGCTCCAACTGAAGCTCTTCCTCTGCCACTTGCTGCCTCCCCATGAAAGCCATCAACTACATCTCACTGCCTTTTCAATACATGTTCAGATTAGTGGATACCCACTTGGGACAAAGGTGAATCTTGACCACTCCCTTATATACTTAAAAAATCAATTCAGAGTGGATTATTGATCTAAATATGAAAGGCAAAACACAAAGCCTTTAATAGAAAACTTGCAGGAGAATACCTTCATGATCTTGGGGTAGGGAAAGAGGAGTTGACAACCATGAGTTAAAAATGAGTAAATTGAATTACATCAAAATTAAGAATTCCTGTTGATGAAGGAGTATTATTAAGAAAGTGAAAAGGAAAATCACAGAGTAAAAGATATCTGCAAAATATATCCAACGAAGGTCTCATGTCTAGTGTGGGTGAGTTCATCCCTACAAATAATGGCCCAAAAGCAGTTAATCCAATAGAAAAATGAACAAAATCTTAAACAAGTACTTCACAAAAGAGGATATGTTAATACTTACTAGCTAATTAGCATATGAAAGCATCCTTGGGTATTAGGAAAATGCAAATTAAATCCACAATTTGATACTATTACATACTTCCTAGAATGATTAAAATGAAAAAAACTAAAATGTTAAATTGGACCATATCAAATTGCAATTTTTGCAGATCAGAAGTAGCCAAATATCAATAATTTCATATAGTTTAGTTCATACCAAGTCTTGATGAAGATGTGGAACTTTAGACATTATCAGTGAAGTGTTCATTGGCACAACCCTTTGAAAATCTGACAGTATGGCAGTTGCCTGTTTGTGTGTAACAAACTATACCAAAGCTTAATGACTTAAAACAACCACCATTTATTATTTCATGCAAGTGTATGGGTTAGGTGGGCATCTCTGCTGATCGGGGTTAGGCTCAGTTCATCTCACCAGGGCTTGTTCATGCACCGGTGGTCAGCTGGCAGGATGGCTGAAGGCTGGCTGGCAGGGTGGCCTCAGTGAGGATAGCTCTGCTCTCCTCCTTATGTCTCACATCCTTCTGTGGGCTAGCCTGGACATGTGAACACAGAGGAGCAAGATAGAAGGCAAAAACAGGCAAGTGTTTTTACGAGCTTCACGTATATCGATTTTTCTACTGTTCCATTGGCCAAACCAAGTCACATGACCAAGCCCAGAGTCAGTATGAGAGGACAATATGATGGCATGAATGCAGAGAGACATGCAAAATTGAGCCAGCATTTACTCAAGCTGGACAGACATGTACTGGGTTGGCCAAAAAGTTCATTTGGCTTTTTTCTCCTGTGAGATGGCTCTAGTAGCATTTAGTTATCTTTAATTTCATTCAAACAATTTTGTTAGATTGTATTGTGACAGCTGTCATATCAGCATGCATTTAAAAAAATTTACCAAATTGGTAAGTTTTTGTGTAGCCATTTTAATATTGAAGACAGAAGACAATACACAACATTTTCAGCATGTTATGCTTTATTATTTCAAGAAAGGTAAAAACACACCTGAAATGCAAGAAAAGACTTCTGCAGTGTATGGAGAAGGTGCCGTGTCTGATCAAATGTGTCAAAAGTGGTTTGTGGTTTCATGTTGGAGATTTCTCGCTGGATGATGCTCCATGGTCAGGTAGACCAGCTGAAATCAAGACAGCGATCAAATTAAGACATTAATTGAGAATGATCAATGTTATACCACACAGGAGATGGCTGACATACTCAAAATATCCAAATCAACAAAGTTATTGGTGAAAATGAAAAATGTGTCTTTTATCTTATGGAAAATACTAAACCAACTTTTTGGCCAACTCAATATCTGTCCTATGACCCAGGAACTTTATTCTTAGGTATATAGTCAACAGAAATGCCTCATGTGTTCACCAAGAGACATATATAAGAACATTCATAGCAACACTATTTATAATAACCTCAAACTGAAAATAACTTAAATATCCATCTATGTATAGAATGGATAAGCAAAGCATGCTATATTCATGCAGTGGAATACTATATGGCAGTGAGAAGGAATGAACTATAGCATGCAGATGGATAGAGAGATAGATGGGAAACAGTAAAACAAATCAGGCCGGTGGCTACCCTCAAAGGAAGGCTGCAATAGCAAAGGGGCAAGAAGGGGTTTCTAGGGTACTAGTCATGTTCTTTTTCTTGATCTAGGTGCTGGTTACATGGTTGTGTTCATTTTAAGAATGTTCATTAAGAGGTGCACTGAAGTTTTGTGCAGTTTTTTTCTGTGTTTACATCAATGCAATTTACTTAAAAATCAGGATTTTGTTTTTAATTAATGTTCTTTTTTATTGAAAAACTCAGTTAATTTTAGTTCCATGCGTTGTTTTCTCGTGAAGGTAGTTGCATTTCAAAAGTAAAAAGCACATTAGTTTTATCATCACTATGACCACCTCTTTTCTATTCTATTCTATTCTATTCTATTCTATTCTATTCTATTCTATTCTATTCCATTCTATTCCATTCCATTCCATTCCACTCTACATGATAAACATGTGCTGAGAACCCAAAAGTACTGTGCCAGCACAGTGGAAAATATAAAGTTAAGTGAGGCCTCCTTGGTTGCTTTTTAAACCTCACAGTTCACCTGAATCACCTGGTAAAATGTGCTGATTCCTGTGCTCCAAGTCCAGAGATTCTGATTTTGTAGGTCTGGGGTGGAGCCTAGCATCATGGGTAGAATTATAGGAAACCTTTGGATTATATTTGACAAAAACTAGTATTAACTAATGATCCAGTGGCAAGAAATTTGTGTATTAAAAACAAGACACAAGCTACAATAGAGCTATAAAGAACATGTTATTGGATGGAGGAATTACAATTTTGTAGAAGAAGTGGAATTGAGTTAAATTTGATCTTGAAAGAAGGAGGGCTTTTATAGGAAAGGTTAGAGTCATTCGATAAAAATATACCAAGAGCCTGTGTACCAGACACTGTCCTCAGTACTGGGGACAGAGTGGTGGACAACACAGACCCACATCTCTCCCCAAGGAGCTTATGTTCTAGTGAAGGCAGAGTCTTTCTCTAGGAAAAAGCGGCACCCACAAGGGAGTACCAGGAAATAAACCAGGAAGGCAGAAAGGAGCCAAGTAGCAGAAGCTTTTTCGCATGTAGCAATATTGTTATATTCTGAACCAAAATAGTTTCTTCCATTTCTTGGGTTTCATAATCTTCAGATGTCCAAACTGTCCTCTCACCAACCACGTGTGAATATTCAGTCACAGAGCATTTTTAGCATCTCTATTTACCTTGCTGTTTATCTTGACCTCAGGTTTCCCTCCCACTTCATCACATCTTTCTTGTGACTAGCTGTCTACAAAAAAATTCAGAGTTTACAGGGTATTCTCACAAGAATTATAAAATGGCTGTCAATTACCTCTAATTCTATGCCATAGAAAATGTTCATAAGCATCTTACAGGAGTTCTGGCTTGACTCCTTAAGAACTGTCAGGAACTCTTCTAATTCCCTCCAGGAGTTTGCAGGTCTGTGTGAGAGGGCGTTTTGCCACACTCTGACATCTCCTCATCCACCAAGTATCTGTATTCCAGGTGATAACTCCCATCCTTATTTTGGCTGGCTGCTTCCCTAAATTATTCTTAGTTTGTTATGCAGATGTATGGGGAAGGAGTTTTGTTGATGTGGATGATACCAGCTGATTAGATATCATCTGAAAAAGCCATCAGCTCACAGTTGATGATGGTGATCCCTTCTTTGAACTCATCAGCACAGATATTTCATCAGCAGTATAACAAGGCACTCGTTTTCCAAAGCTTGACAGAAAGCAAATAGTTCTTTATATTTAGACTTACACTTAGGCTTCTCTCCATATGAAGGGGGTATTTATTTTTTTTAAAGTATATTTTATTGATTATGCTATTACAGTTGTCCCATTTTTACTGTCCCCTTTATTCCTCTCTGCCCTGCACCTCCCCCCCCACCAGGATTTCCCCTGCCATTAGTCCATGGGTCATACATATAAGTTCTTTGGTTTCTCCATTTCCCATACTATTCTTAACCTCCCCCTTCTATTTTGTATCTGCCATTTATGCTTCTTATTCCCTGTACCTTTTTCCCCATTCTCCCTCCTCCCCCTCCCTGCTCATAACCCTCCGTGTGATCTCCATTTCTTTGATTTTGTTCCTGTTGTTTATTTTTAGGTTCAGTTGTTGATAGTTGTGAGTTTGTTGTCATTTACTGTTCCTATTTTTGATCATCTTCTTTTTCTTAGATAAGTCCCTTTAACATTTCATATAATAAGGGCTTGGTGATGATGAACTCCTTGAACTTGACCTTATCTGGGAAGCACTTTATCCACCCTTCCATTCTAAATGATAGTTTTGCTGGATAGAGTAATCTTGGATGTAGGTCCTTGGCTTTCATGACTTTGAATATTTCTTTCCAGCCCTGAATGGGGTATTTCTTTCTCTTTTTTATTCTTTTCAAAATTTTATTGTGGTAAGAACAATTAATATGTGATCTACTCTCATGATTTTTAAGTGTAGAATATGACAGTATTGTCACCTACAGGCATATTGTTGTACAACAGATCTCTGGAACTTACTTACTCATTGTGCAAACTGAAATTTTATACCCATTGGTTAGTAATTCCCCAGTTCCTCTAGCAACTGCCATTTTATTCTTTGCTTTCATGAATTTGACTCTGAGATAATTCATATAAGTGGAATCATGTAGTATTTTCTGTCTGTGACTTGATTATTTCACTTAGCAGAATGTTCAAGTTGTATATTGTAGGATTTCCTTCTTTTTATGGCTGAATAATATTCCACATATATATATATACACATATATATACACATATACACATATATAAATACATACACACGTACACACACACATCACATGTTCATTATCCACCCGATGTGAACATTTACATGTTTCCACTTCTTAGCTACTGTGAATAACGCCACAATGAACATGGGAGAGCAAATATTTATTTGAGATCCTGATTTTAGTTCTTTGGATAAATATCCAGAAGTGGGATTGCTAGATTGTATGATAGTTCTATTTTTAATTCTTTGAGGAACCTCAGTACTGTTTTCCACGGTAGCTGCACTTTTTTACATTCCCACCAACACTGTTGGGGTGACTACCCACCTGAGCCCCGGACCCCACTTCTCCCAGCTCCTCAAGCACCTTCTCTCTGTCTTGCATGTTCATACTCTTTTGTCTGCAAACACCTCTGCTTGTCTTATAAACATGAATCTAAGGGATGCTCCCTCAATTATGCTATTTTCTTAGGCTTCTTGAGAACATGAGAAGTGTCTCACTCAGTGATGAGTCCCCATCACTGAATCACTGCCCGCATGCCTCTTCACCCCTCACTCAATACCTGTGCCTAAGTGTCAATTAAAACTCCATGAAGCTGCCCCAGTCTCTTATCTCTTACCCTCCCTTCATCACTGCCCCTGTTTCCTCATCTCTCCTCTGGCCTCTGCTAAACTCAGGCTCCTAAGTGGGGTTCTCTGTGAGGGTGCCACTCCCACACAGGCCTCAGGGACGCTACATGCTCTTCAACACCCCAGTCCAGGTGAGGTCAGACAATACTTTTTAAAATTCCCCACAGCACAACTAAGACCAGTCAGAAACCTTTAAACAAGATAGGACTGAAGGTTTGGGGTAAACAAGCTAAAAAATAACCTGAAACCAAATTATCTGCACAACAACTCAGGGCTTTCTCCCAGACTTTCAGCCTGAGGATTCCTCCCTGCTGGTTTGCTGTGGCCGAGAGTGTCTTTCCTCAATCTAGGAGCTTCAAGTCCTCCTCAAGCTCCTCCTGAATTCCAGATTCATGAAAGCGAGACTCAGAGAGATCTAGAAGTTCTCTCTCCTGATTGCCTTCTGACTTTCAATGTCCTCAACGAGTAACTACTTTCCTGACACCTGAATGCCCACCCCATTCAGGTGGCTATGGCAGGGCCTTGCCCAGGTAGTGAATGGGCCAAGCCCTCCTGAATACAACATAACCAGCCCCGCTTCTATACGAGACACACAGACAGAGCAATACAAGCATAATTTTGTGATAGAATCACCACAATAGACCCATTGATCACTTCATCACTAAAATCATTGGCTTCCCTTGGTTTTTCTTTTCCTCATTCCCACTGAGGCACTGGGTACCACTGCTCCCATTGATACTCTTTCCTCTCTTGGCTTCTTTGATGCTGTTGTCTTCTGGTTTTCCTCTAAACTCTCAGACCACAGTCTCTGTTTTTGCTGCCTGTGCTTCCCCCTCTTACATGTTGGCATCGCCCAAGACTGTGTTCTTGGCCCTCTGCTCTGTATCTTTCTAATTGCTCTCCTAGGATGGGTAGGTATGTGCTTTCAGAATGCACTAACTGGTGCTGCAACATTGGAAACATTATTGACTCTTTTCTATGTAGACACAGCTCCTCCCCAGCACGTCTTGCACCTCTGGGAAACTTACCCCTCAGGCATCTGCATCCCCCACCTTAAAAAAAAGTACCTTTTTCTTGTCTATCTTTCCCCACTTAGTGTCACTTCTTCCTTGAATCCACATGCATTTTAAATGTTCGGGTTGAACAGCTCTTATGTGAAAGACACTGTTCCAAGGTGTTATATCCTTACAACACATCTATTGACTAGATTCTATTATCTCCACTTTCTAGGGGAGACCAGGCCTGGTTGAGGCCCTGTGACCTGCCCAGGGTAACATGGTTATTAGGTGACAGACCTGGGACTCTGAATATAAGGCAGTCGCACTGCTTTGTTTGTGCCTTCCTGGGTACCTGTCTTATTTTGCCTTTTATAGTTATTTCTGTAATTATTTAATTCCTTTGTATGCAAACTCTTGAGAAAGTTTCTGATTTTTCTTGTCAGCTCCTGGCACCAAGCTTATACTTTAGAATTTTGGAGACAGTCTCAATTTCAAATATTTTTATCTCACTATACAAATAAGTACTCTTGACCGAATTTGGGGCTTGTAAAGTGTGGTCAGTGTATACAAATGCCTTGAACATTGCAGGAAATCAATAAATATCTATAAAATTGAACTGAATAATTTGGGCAAACAAGCCAGGCTATTTCAGATTTGAGTGAGAGAGAGATAAAGAGAGTAAATGATCCCAATCCAAATATAATGCTTCATTAAAACAGCAAGCATAAATTTCAAGTCATCACTAATTACTAGCACCTGTGTATGTTTTGAGAGCCTGATGCAATACAGACTAAGAAAAGAATGGCTTTCTGCATCATTTCCCTGCCAATAGCAGACCAGAGGAGGGGAAAAAATGTGACCAGGGTCTAACTTTCTCTGTGATTGGTGTGTAGCTCTTTCTTTGTACATAACTTTATTGTTCTTCTCTAACTTCCCCCCTATTTAATTTTCACCCTTTAATTTCAGGTTAATATGTCTGTTAATATGTAAGAAATACTAGTATTTTCTATTCATCCTTCTTAGTACGCTCCTCTAAATCTGCTCCTTATGGGAAGTATGCCTCTTTCTAGATATTTCTAGAAGTTGAAAATTAGAGGTACGAACTATTTCTTCTCTTGGGGTTAACCCTGATTACCTTTCATATCCTTCTTTCCCATGTTCCCATCAATAGCATTTCCCAAATCACCTGCTGGGATAGCGAAGGGTTACTCTCATCAGTAGAAGGTGAGTTCTTACTAATTGGAGACAGACCAGGGCGAGCTGCCTTTGTCATGATCCTCTTTCCTAGACCTTGGGCCTATTTCATTTCAGAGTTCAGGGTTCAACTGCTGCTATGAAATCTCAATGTGAAATTACTTTTTCCAAATGCCAAACTATAAGAGACTATTTCCCTGGAAGACTACCATTTATTTGTAAATACTTACAGGGTTTTCTTCTTCTCTTCCATACTAGCCTTTTACATTTGCACCATTCTAAATTCCTCCTTTGAAGTAAAATCAGTTTTTGTCCTAACAGATGAACCATAGAACAGTTCTCAGAAGGTCTGACAATGCAGTAATAGATAAATTAAATCCCACTACATGTTGTCATTCAGCAATGCCCTTTACAGACGGAGCTATTTTGAAGCCATTAAAAATGCTATTCATCTCGAACTTGCCATCTGCCTTCTGTTTCTGGACTCGTCTATGGTGTTAGCTAAGAGATGAGTCTCAGCAGCCAACTTCCCTCTGGTTCTCCCATGACACTCGGGGAGACTCTTATGGGAAGAAGGCAATTTATTTTAGCTGAACGACCACATGGCTAACTATACACGGCAATTATACAAAGCAAATGTATCAACTTCTGCCACAGGAGGCAGGAGTTCCCTTTCTGGTCATTAATAATGAACACTCTTCAGTAAGTAGGAAAACATTTACCAAATAAAATGGCCTATTACAGATGATCCCTCGGGCAGCTGAGAAACTGTGTGGCCACTGAGGAAAGAGCAAAGCCAACAAGGTTCAGCTGCCCTGCAACCATGTGTGGTTGTCCTGGAAGTATCTTCGGCCCGGCAGAAGATGTGACCCACTGGCTCTTTGTGCAGAAATGTCTAGCCCGAAAAGAAGTGGCCCGGTCTTTTCTACATTGCAATTCCATTGCTTCCTTTCCTGGCAGCTGCATAATTGGGAATGCCGTGAAATCAAAATGAGGAGGAAGTAAATTAGAGCCGGGAAGTGTCAAGTTGATCTACTGCGGCATTGGGGGGGCAGGAGTGCTGGGCACATTCAGATTCTTCTCCAAGTCCCTCTCTTACTGCTTCACCCACCATTTTGAACACTTGTTCCTCGGACTTCTGGGGCTCTCTGGAGGCTCCTGTTTGCTCTAATGCTTAGACTATAATTTGGTCCACAGTCACTTGTTTGGAGCACCCCTTTGCAGTCATTTTAATAAACAAAATCCTTGTAAAGGTGCTGACATCTTAATGCCTCCTATTGATACTTTATATTGAGACGACAAGCTTTGTATTGCATTTGAAGCTCTCGCAGACCCAAAGGCTCTGGGGTCTTAGCAATCTTGTGGGCATATGGGGTGTAATTAAAAGAGACGTGAAACATGAGCACTTACACACCACTTTCATATTGAAGACAGCTGACCGTTGCCTAATTAATTTTCAACACCCCTATGAGGTAGGTGTGTGCTGCCCTTGTTCACAGATGGATGACTTCAGGCAGTGGAGTGAAAAATCCAAAGCCTCAGGGCAGAGATTGTGCCTTTCATGAATTCTGCAAAGGGCAGAATGGTGACATAATAATGGTTTTTAAAAAAGCCATTAATAATAATGTGATGAAACTTGTGGCTTCTCAGTTGGTTCAAAATGCAACCTGGCTGTGGTGTTTTACCAAATTCCACTAAAAATTTGGTGTACTGGATCATACTTTTTAAAAATTAAATGCATGTATAACTAACTCTCTAAACCATAAAGGATGACATGATGAGAACCCACTTGGCAGCTATACAGGGTGGGGCAGAAGTAGATTCACAGCCGTTAGTATGGAAAACAATACAATAATTAATATATAACAATTCAAGAATAAACTGTTTCATGTACTCACAGCTGCAAACCTACTTTTGCCCCGCCCTGTATATTGTTATTGAACTTCAAAGCACTTAACAAATTTTTCACAATGTTATTAAGTTTTTCAAATGTAGTCATGAAACACATCTTCATTGTGGGGCAGTTACATGCTTAGGCTCTTTCCTCCAGGACTTACTGTCCAACAGGAAATACAAAGACATAGGCAATCACCATACAGGGCGATCAGTGCAAATGAGGGTAAACACAGCAGGCTGTGGGAGTGGGTTCACATGAGGAGCCCCATCTAATCTTGGGGAGTAAGGAAAGACTTCCCATAGAAATCATACCAAACAACATCTAAACTGAGAGTTTAAGGAGTAGCAGAAGTCACCCAGAGGAAGAAACGGGACTTGATAATGGCATATTGGGCCTGGGGGCTGCCAGTTTAAAACTGCAGAGGAGAGAATGGACATGGAACATCAGTAAGACCAACCAGCTCAGTTGATTTAAACCAACTACACCTTGGTAAAAGCATCCCTTTCATCCCTTTATACTTTTAGAAGTGAGGTGTCCTTCCAAAGGAGATGGTACAGAAGACTTGGGAAATGCTACTGGTGAGAACATGTGGCTTCTTTATATGCTATCAGGAAAGAAAGAGTATAAAAGGCAATCAGCATTAAAGATGAGGGAAGAAGTAAGTTCGTACTTTTCAAGTTCTAGAAACAGGTATAGAGGAGTGTACTAGAGCAGTGCAGAGTTCCCTTGGAAAGCAATGGGAAATGTACCTCATCATAAAGAGAGGAGGGGAAAGGAGGTGGTGGAGAAGGAAGGAAAGAAAATGAAGAATTGGCAGCCTAGGTTATATGTTCTGTGAATAATCAACATAGTAAGAGAAGCTGAGAAAAAAGATTCTGAAAGAAGCAAATAAAAATTGACCCTTAACACACATTTTCATATTTGTTCATTACTCATTATTTTAGTTATCTTTTCAGCTTATAAGGGTATGGTTCATGGAAATAACTTAGTAGTCATTCAACAAAAGCAAGCATTCTTTCTTTTAGTTAAGACCAGAGTTATTAGGCACAAGGAATTGAAAGTGGCACTTTTTAATTTCATTCCGGTGACTTCTGGAGAAAGGTGGTGAAGTAGATACAAGATTACAATACCCTTTCATCAACTTAATAAAATAGAATGACAATAAATAAATGAAATCAGCAAATGATACAGGAGCAGTCCTCTAACTTTGGAAAGTTTCTAGAAATGAGAGACTCTTTCCAGATACCTGGCCCAATATAAAATCCCTTCAGACAGAGCTCTGTGGAGGTGATGAGCAGACAAAATTCAGAAAAATCTCATTAATCTTGTCCACCCCATCCAACTTCCATTTGGGGAAAGGAATATGGCATCCAGGGGTGACGATGTACCTTCCCCACAGAGCTCTTCCCTGACATCCAGGGTAAAGAGTAAGCAGCAACTAAGGATGACACCACTATGGTTCACCATGTTCTTTTTTCCTAACTGGAAGGAAAGCAGGAGAAATTCTGTGGAAAAATACCAGAAGTTAAATTTTTCCAATAACAAATACAGCATTAACAAAACAGGAAGAGAAAAGAAATAAAACAAAAGCCACCGAGGATGGTGATGGTCCAAGGGAAGGTGTATAGGAAGCCCCCAGGGTGGAATAAGGGCACATTATATCCAAATCTCTTCCCTTTCCCTTATTTTATTCCACTCAAGCTGAGATCAAAGTGGCATTCATAGCAGGGGAGAGGCAGGTCAGCTAGAATTTCTTTCTTTTTCTTTCTTTTTTTTTTTGGTTGCCTCTCAGATCCTCCCTACTGGGGACCCAGCCTGCAACCCAGGCATGTGCCCCGACCGGGAACCGAACCAGCGACCCTTTGGTTTGCAGTCCAGTGCCCAATCCACTGAGCCACACCAGCCAGGGCGAGAATTTCTTAAACTAGGGCAGATTGTCTCCAACAGAAGCAATGACTCTGTGACTCAGCTAAATTGGGGGAATAATGTAAAATTTGAGGCCATCTTAGAGGGGAACGAAGCACACCAGAAATTTTAACAGAATTCCATAGAACAGAGATGAACCAGAGATTAAATTCACCAACTGCAATTAAACACAATCCTAGATTTACCCTTTCCTCTTGCTCTTTCAAGAGAGAAGCAGAAAGTAGAACAGAAACTATTAGAACACAAGGTAAGAGATGGGAAAGGAGTCAAGAGTAAATCTCTCGATATGATATTTGGGCAAGTTAAAGATCTGGATAAGAGCTGCCTCCAGAATCAAAAAAGGATAAAATAAAAAGAAATGACATCACAGGTATGCAGCAATACTACAGCAAAAAAGGGAAGAAATTCACATAGCTTTGAAAGGTGAATGAA
>VMDR010029756.1:0-12618 GCA_007922815.1 Macrotus californicus
CACCAATATCTCAAATCTCCACTTTATGAGGTGAAAGTAGGAGTGTCTCCAGCTTTTCTTTCATCTCTTTAATTCTTTATCTTAGTCTTAGTGAAAAGTGTACTTCTCACTTTTAGATTTTCAAGGCTATTAGCATGTATAATTGGCTCTAGAACCAATGATTAGAGTTTGTTTTTTGGTTAGTTTTACTTTGGAGTTTCTAACTGCCTTTCTCCTTTTTCTTGAACAATTTGATTGTATAGCATCTTAAACTGATTGTAAACATCAAATATATCACTTCTTGTTAACATGTTTCATACAAAGGCCTCCATTTTTCTGCTCCAATATGCATTGCTTGCTCTCCAGCCTTGCTCCATAGATATCATCCTTCCTGTTATGGATCCTCAGTTTGCCTCACTGTTTCCTGCCACTCACATTTATTCCCTTGCTGTACTGGGCTACATTCCTGAAGCAGGGTGTTGGGGAGGTACCCTGGACTCAATTAAAACTCTCCTCTGGATCCATGCAGTCTCCCTGCTCTCCCTGTGAGCCTCAGTCATCTGCCTGACTTCTCGCCAGAGCAACCCTCACATGGCTCAATCCACTGCAGGTCTCTGCTGCAGTCGCTGCCACAACCATTGCACTGAAGAGGCTCAAACACGGTACCAGCTGGTGAGAAGAATCTGACCAAGTGAATTTCTTGAACCTGCAGGAGTTCCAGAAGCTGCCCAGACAGGTGGGTCACCATCTCAAGGTGCTATGATGTGGGGTGCCCTTGCACAATGGAAGACTTGGGAGGAGAAGAAGCTGACAGAATATTCCTTCTCTCCTTCCTGACTGTGGACTAGTCTGGGACACAGTGGTCCACATCACCCTCTTAAGACGTCTCTGAAGCCAAGAAACCAGTTGCCTAAGTTAAAAGGTTGTGGCCTGGTGGTGGACCACTTTAATTTTCTACTCTCCTGCCCTCCTTCTCTTTCTCTCATTCCTGCTTTCATGGAATTAAACTTCCTAATAAAATATTGGTGCCTTACCTTTATTTCTATGAGTTTATTCCCATTTTTGTTCCATATTTCCATAATTTTACTTCGGTGATGTAAAACCACAGAACAGGACTGCAGACAGGCAGAAGGCCAACTTTGTGAGCGGTTTGCCATTCTGAACAGCACGTCAGTTTTCGAAGATAAGGGTGTGACACCTGGCACGTGCGTGCATTTGGGCCAAGCCAAGAGTCAATTTCATTCATTCATTTAGTCAACACATATGTATTTGTGATAAACCTATGCTAGATGAATGGAATTCAGAAATAAAAAATATATTCTCATCCTCAAAGAAATTATTTCTAATGAAAATACATATACTTTCTGAACAAATACTCTGCTGATTTCTCAGTCATGCTATACCTTTCCTGAAGTTTAATTCTCTTCCCAGAACCCCTGTTCTGCTCTCATTCCTAGGACCGGCGTCACCCGAAGGCTGACCTTTGAAGCTGGCAGCAGAGCCATGATCTCCTTTTCTTTAGTTCACTGTTTTCTTTGAAACGCACTCTGCCATGGCTGAGAAATGGCTGTTCATAACAAAGGCTAGAAACGATGCCAGAGGGAAAGTAACATTTCACTCTTGATCTTTTTTCTCAATTTACTAAGCTATGGCATCCATTTTCTCACGCATTTCTCGCAACTCAGGAGGTAAACAGAGCAGTGTTCTTTCTTCATCGGATGGGAGAAGAAATTGAGGTCCAGAGAGATGAACTGTCTGGCTCAGGGATTCCAAATGCAGAATCAGGCAAGAATCCCAGTCACATCTCCTGGACTATTTTTTCTAGTGACATTTTAATAGAGCTTCAGGGCCCGGGTAACAGATGGAAGGAATACAATATTCTCACTGTGTCTTCTGTTCTTAGTGCTACCTATGGACTTGACTGTGCCCTGCACTCAGAGATCAATTTCAGAATTTCCAGAATCAAAGAAAGAGTGTAAGAACCAAGCTCAAGAGGAGTAAGAATAAAGTGGCTCCAGGGATCCAAGTAGCTCAGTGTTCTTGCAGATCCTGTGCTGATAGCTAGCTCTCTACCCCAATTCATTCGTCCTTACTCATGGGTCTCACTTTCTCTCCTGGCTGTCCTATTGAATCCCTGGCACCTGTTACAGGATCTCTTTAGTCCCGTTCGTTTGATGTCCATAGGCTGTTATCTCAGCCTGCCTGCTACAGAAAGATACTTAGTATGTATTAAGTCAGAATGTGAATGAATAGATGCACACCCCTAAACTGAAATTCTGCTTCAGCCTTATTTTATAAATCTTCAGTCTGTCATTACTTTTCCTTTTATACTGTTTCTTTATTTTTTTTTGTTCTGACATGTTTTATTCCTAAAAACGGAAGCAGAGCAGCAGTTAGCATTTTTCAGTTGTAAGCAAAAGAAATGAACTCTTCTGTACTGAGCAAAAAGACTAGAAATATAATAACGACAAAAAGAAATGAGAATAACGTAAGGAAAACGAAAGATCTGGGCTCATAAAGAGCGAGCATGAGGTGTCGCCTGGGATCCAGGCGGCTGAATTTGCGGCCGGCTTGTCAGCTTGGTGTTGCCACGATGACTCAGCCCCTCAGCGGGTTCAGGACTCAAAGCCCCGGAGGGTGACTCAGATCTTTCAAGCATTCGATCACGTACTCAAGCCCTAGATGGGGGCAGGGGAGACCTGACGAACAGTCCCCCAAGAATGCAGAAAACTGACATGAATGAACTCCCCCCACAAAATGTAGAGCGCTATGACAAAAAGAGGGCGAGCAAACTATAATCATCTCGGTTGCAGAGCACATTGCCAAAAGCAATAAACTGGAATTAGGAAATCTGGGTTCGAATGTCAGTGTTTCTGTGACTTAGCTGTGAGGCCTCAGCCTGCTGTTTCATATTTCTGCCGTTCAGCTGCCTCATGTATAAAATATAAAAGCCTTGGGTGAATAACTAATGCTCCTGTTGTTTTTGTTTGCTCTGAAACTGTGTTTTTCTAACTTCAGAGAGTTCTCCCCAGGTAAGCAAACCCATGCCAACAAGTTTCTACCTTCCCGGTGAGGAGATCTGGATTTGCTTGCGCTGTTGAGAAGCTCCATTAATGCATTCCAGAGCTTGTGTGCTGTCCCTTTGTGGTCCTCCTTCTCATCCCCACTCACCACTTCATGCTGGCCACCACCTCTCCTTCGTCCTGTCTTTCCCTTGTACAGTTCACTCTCCTCTGATATGTGATGCGATACTCGGTGCTTTCGACACTGTCCATGAAGCGCTTTCTTGAACTTTTTTCACCAAAAAATGATGCAGAAGCTATTTGCTTCTTCATGTTCTTTTTTTGTTTTTGCTAAGAAACTTTAATTTTCAGTTAAACTGACAGCAACATTTTCAACCTTATTCTTCTCACCTAGACTAATTAAACCCATAAAAAATTTAAAAACAGTTCTATTTTCTCTACTTTATGCAGAACAGACATTGAATTGGTCCTGAATAAAAAGTTGAGATATCCTTTTTCCCACCTTCTTTAAGCTTTGTTAATGTCAATACCAACAGTCATTTATTTTTAACTCTTTCAACAATTACGTTGGCTACAGATGAATTGATTATATGTATCAGCACTTGGGCAAAATAAATAAATTCTTACTCCTTCATCATATAATTGCAATTTTGTATTAACCGCTGAGTTAAGCTCATTACAAATGCAGAGATATACAGGATGTAACCCTTACTCTGTAGGATCTCGCTTCCTAAGACTTTTGAGGGGAGATGAAATGTAACAGCTTCCTAAAACACCAGACTAAGTATAACAAATGCCATAACACAGTGCCACCAGGGTAAAGAAGAAAGAAGTGATCCCCTTTCAGGTGAGCATAGAAAGGCTCATGGAGCAAGGGAGTGGCAGTGTTTTAGCAAGGATCCAGGTAAGGAAAACACAGGTCTTCATGTTCCGCTTTTCTTCCAAACAATCTATTTCTTAAATAGGAACAATGATTCACAGGTCAATTGGTTCCTGACTCTTTTTTGTCCAACCCTCCAATGACTTCCCACTGTACTAGAAATAAAATGTGCACATCTCACTATAACTTACAAGGCTCTACGTGGCTGGATTCATTCTCCTACCATTCTGGTCCTCACCATTTTCCTGCACGCGGGGCTGCTTTCCAAGACTCAGATATAGCAAAGAACATGTGCTGCAGGACACCTGTTTTTGCTTTTTTATCCCCCAGAACTCTTTGCCACAGATCTTTACATGACCGGTGTTATTCATCCCTTTATTTATTTATTTACATTGCTTAAGGTTTTGTTTAGCATGTATACTGTTACAGTTCTTCCCACTTTCTCTCCCCTCCCCAACCTCCACCTGGCCCCACCTTCTCCCAACTCCCGGTCGATCCCCATGTTGTTGTTTTTATCCAGGGCCGTGCATGAATGTTCTTTAGTCAATCCTTTCACCATCTTTCATCTTGTCCCCCTTCCCATCCTTTCCAGCAACTGTCAGTCTGTTTTATGTGTCTAAACTTCTGTTACTATTTTGTTGGTTGGTTTATTGTGTTCATTAGATTCCAGATATAAGCAAGATCTGGGGTATTTTTCTTTCACTGACTGGCTTAATTCACTTAGCATAATTTTCTCCAGGTTCATCCATGTGGTACAACATGTAAGAGTTTCTTCTTTTTTACTGCTGCGTAGTATTCCATTGTGTAAATTGTACCACAGCTTCTTTATTCACTATCTACTGATGGACCTTAGCCTGTTTCCAAATCTTGGCTACTGTAAATAGCACAGCTGTGAACATAGGGGTACACATATTCTTTGTACTGGTGTTTTGGGACCCTTGGATTATGTTCCCAGGAAATGGAATCAATGGGTCAAAAAGCAGTTTCGTTTTTAATTTCCTGAGGAAATTCCATACTCTTTTCCACAGTGGCGGCACCAGTCTGCATTTCCACCAACAGTGCACTGATTCTCAGATGACATGATACTGTACGTAAAAAACCCTAAAGACTCCACCAAAAAACTACTAGCCCCAATAAATGAATTTGGCTAAGTAGCAGGATACAAAATGAATACCCAGAAATTGATGACATTTTTATGCACCAATAAGAGCTATTAGAAAGAGAATCTAAGAAAACAATTCTATTTACTATTGCAACAACAACAACAACAAAAATAAGATACCTAGGAATAAATTTAACTAAGGAAGTAAAAGACCTGTGCTCTGAAAACTGTAGGCCACCGAAGAAAGAAATTGGGGAAGTGGAAGCATATACTATGTTCGTGGATAGGAAGAATTAACAGCATTAAAATGGCTATTCCACCCAAAGCCATCTATGCATGCAACTCAATTCCTGTTAGAGTATTCTGTGAAGGCATACTTCACAGAATTAGGACACATCCTTCAAAAGTTCATAGGGAACCAAAGAAAGACCCCAGACAGCCTCAGCAATCTTAAGAAAGAAGAACCAACCTAGAGGTATCACATCTCCTGATATCAAACTATACTACAAGGCCACTGTAATAAAAACAGCCTGGTACTGGCACATGGACAGGCATACAGATCAATGGAGCAGAACAGAGAACCCAGGAATGACTGGTGTTTTCTTGTCATTTAGATTTCACCCTAAACATCACAGCTTCAGTGAGGCCTTCCATGAACCCAACCCAAATTAATGCATCTCCCAGACTCTCCTGCATCACTCCAGTATCTGTCTTTCAAACTACCAATTTTATTGTTTAATTATTTGTTTGCCTTTTAAATTTTTGCTTTCCCCTGAGAAAATTTTATTAATAGTTTTTATTATATAATGGGTTTGTGTGGTAGAGTCATATTCACTAATATTTGACTTTATTAATCTTATGATTTTAATAAATAACCCATTTAAAAATTCCTCTAGCTACCACTTCCAGAAATTAATAAAACAAATGTATGAATTTAACAAAGTAAATTTCCACCAAATTTTAAATATCATTTGCACAAAAAAACACTTTTAAACAATTTATATTTTAGTTTAATTTTAATATTGTATATGCTTTTGAGAAATAGGCAAGGCATTATTACAACGATTACAAAATTCATGAATACATTTATTCTAAAACCAAAATAAAAGTGCCCTATATTATTCTTCTCCTGATTTTTATTACTTCTTCTCTTGTCTCCCTAGGTTTCCATTAAAACCTCTGCCTGGTGTGTTTAATTCTTGGTTGGGACACGGCCCCGGGTGGGCTGTCTAACATGATTTGAGGCTGCTAATCAATAGTAAATTCCTTTTCACAGTAAAATTTTCATCATTACATCCTGAGATTTCTCATTTTTTTTCTTTATAAAGGCCTTAATTTTTGAGACATGGTAGCTATCCAAGAAGAAAGGAATTCTCCTAAATTTTACCCTGCCCATCGCCTTGTCATGTTGATGTATTAGCCTGGTTTGTTAGTGCTATTAAAATCTTTTGCATTTCTTATTAGTATTTCATTATAATTAGTTGGACCATCAAGAACCGCCAACTCCTAGGAGATGAGGGATTGTGTCTGCATAATCAGCTTTACTCTTTTGTACATTTTGTTAATTTATCATTTTTAGAGCACTCTGTTAAACCCTCCCATTACTTGATTATTGTGTGTGCCCACCGAAGCTGATTAGCTGTGGACACCCTTTGAATCTGATTAATTGTAAGTGCTGATCAGGCCTTCCTTTGCTTGTTACTGAATCTACTTTTGCTCATATAACTTGGCTTCTAATGTACTATATGTTGGTCGAAGAAAGTGCGAACCTAAACTTTATAGAAAGATATTTAGTTAATACTTTTGTATATTAACAATTCCTCATATATTCAGATCAGTAAAACATTAAGCATATTCTATTATATTCACTCACTTTTCGTTATATACTAATACCTTTCGGTAATTTTATATAAACTTTTCTTATTTATTATTAGGAACTTGGACTCCCTTAGCTTCAATCTGTTTAGTTAACCACTATAATTGTCAAAATAATTATTATCATTCATCTTACTAGAATGCTCGAACTGTATACATTTAGCTAATAAGGGCCCCTGTAATCCATCTCCCGTTATGTCAGCACTTTTGCTGACATTTTAAAAAAAAAATGCTTGTGTCTAATAACACCATTTGACGTTCAGTTTCCTCATCTACAAAATCAGCAGCAACAAAAAGGTGTTCCCAGGCCCATACTGATGTTCTACCACAAAATTTGGAATCATCTCCCTTTGAAGGAGTCCTCACCCTCATTGTGTGTGCATGTACATGTGTAAAAACAGATTAGAGACCAAAACATGGGTGCTAGAGGGTTACAAGGAGGTCTGAGTCACTTACAATAGTTACAAAGTTGAGATTTACAGCTTTTTCCCACTCATCATGCCATATGGCTGTACTGTTACACGCATGTGCACACATGCTAACATGATATGAATACACTGAATATGATAAAGTATATACTTAAGAAAGAATAAAAATATATAAAAGCACAAAACCATGACAGATTTTTCAAACTTTCAGTGGTAGGTGACTGGGAAGATAGTGGCAAGAGTTTGTAAATACCCCGAAACCTCCCCAAACAAGTAGGTACAGGAACTGGCGCAGTAAAGTGTAAAACCTGTGACAACATCTATCATTAAACTAACAACAGGTTAACTCTAAACCCCAAGATAAGTGGGTGAAGACCAACCATCACAACCATGAAGAACCACATAGTGACAACGATGATGTGAGAGAAAGCAGAGGAAAGACAAAGAAGTTTCTGGCACTCCCAGAGCTGAAGGACACCCAAATTACCAGCAGATGCTCACTGGTAAACTCATCAGGGCAATTAGAGGTTAGCTGCTGGAGCTGGGAAGATTTACAGACCTTAACGCACAGGGTGAGTTAAGAGACCACGGTGTTCAGGATGGTGCTGGAGAGCTGGGCTGTATCCACACCTAGGAGTAATCAGCTACAGCCCCTTCTAGTGTCAAATCCTGCATCAAGTAAAGAGTGCTGAGACTAGAATCCCAATAGGAAAGCAGAAAAGGTAGAAAGAAATACTGGGGAGACAGAACCAGAATTAGCAGATCTTGGGAAAATACCAGATCTGCTTTTGAACACATTTTGAAAATCATAGAAGGATGAGTTCTAGAGCCATGAAGCTAAGAAATCTACCCCGATCCCTTTCTTTCTAATACAGGAAAATGTGTAATATATGAAAAGCACAACAGAAAAAGGGTTTTATGAAAGGAAAGTTTTTATAATAATAAGGAAAATGAGCAGAAGGATATCCTGTTTACAGGCAATGAGTGCATGCCAGGACAATCTGAACACAAAAATAGATAAAAACTGTAAGCACATTTTCAAACTGAGAATAAAATGATTTAAGCAAATGTTAATAGCTATGAAATAATAAAATCTTAGCTCTAAAAATTTGGAAATGAAATAATTGGAGAAGAGATAAAGGAATAGGAAGATTAAAATTTAAGCTCACAGATGTAGAAAATTATTAACAAAATGAAAGTTATTTTAGAATTTAAGAATAGTCCAGAAAGAAAACAAGAGGGAAGCAATAAACAGTGTAATGAATGCTTTAAGAGAAACATAAAGTGCAAAGTAAAACATCAAAAAGAAATAAGATGTTAAAAGTATTTGAGAGACAGTGATAGTTATAGGTGATATGCAAAAAAAAAAAACCAAAAAAGTCAGCATTACATAAAAGGACACCCTAAGGTCAAAAACTAAAGCAATAGATGAGAACAAATACTAGAGAATATAAATCAGGAGAACTTTTCTGAAGCAGAAGACGGCTCGAAACTCCATATTGAAAGGGCAGCTTACATTCCTGTTTACGAAACAGCTAATTCTATTCTTAGCTTGTGTCTTTTCTGTGGTACTTTGCCAAACGCAGTGACAGAAACCAGCACTTGCTACTAACATTTTTGTCTTACAACTTCTTTCCCTGAGGCTTTAACTCTAATAGGTACCTTAACTGCCTTTTAATTTTGTTTCTGGTGATAATGGTACCATACATTTTCCTGCGGGGCTGCATGAATCTCCATCCTCACCGCCTCAAATAAAAGCTTTCTCAGTGACCACCACACAACCCCTAACCTCATGCCACATGCTCTTTTTTATTGCAGCACCCCAATTCTGGTGCTGCTGCTGTGTTGGCCGGGATTATTGTTAGGTTATGCTGTGGTTATAATAACCCCACAATCTCAGTGGCTTAAACAATGAGAAACGTTGTGTCGCCATTGCAGGTTGGCTGGAGGCTTCGCTTTATGGCTTTCTTATTCTAGGACCTGGATTTCCAACTGGGTAATTGCCAGTAGCCAATGCAAAGGGAAATATAGTTACTGAGGCCCTGGGGCCAATAAGTAACTGTTACAGTTCAGAGTGGACTCTTTCTTGTTGGTAACTCGTTCACAAGAACGAGTGACATGTCCCTGTTGCAACGCAAAGGTTCGGGAAATATCTTCCTATCCTGGAGCTGGAAGGGGGTGAAGGAGAAGTGTGTCAAACAGCACCAATGACATTTTTTTCCCCAGAGCATATCTATGTATTTGTTTTTTAAATTTAAATATTTCATTGTTTATGTTGTTACAGTGGTCCCAATTTCTCCCCCTTTGCCTCCCTCCACCCAGCCTGCCCCCCACTCCCTCAGCCAGTCCATGTCCATGCGTTATTCATGCATGCTCTTTGACCAGTCCCTCCCCCTTCTTTCAACCAGTCCCCACATCCCCACTCCCCTCTGACAGCTGTCAGTCTGTTCCATGTTTCTATGCCTCTGGTTCTATTTTCTTTGTTAGCTCATTTTGCTCCTTAGAGTCCACTTATAAGTGAGATCTATGGTGTTTGTCTTTCACTGACAGGCTTATTTCACTTAGCATGATGCTCTCCAGGTCCAACCTTGCTGTTGTAAAAGGTAAGAATGCTTTTTTTTACTGCTGCATAGAATTCCATTGTGTAAATGTACCTCAGCATTTTTATCCACTCACCTACTGATGGGCACTTAGGCTGATTCCAAATCTTGGCTATGGTAAACAGTGCTGCTATGAACAACTGGGGTGCATATATTCTTTTGGATTGGTGTTTGAGGATTCTTAGTATATATTCCCAGCAGGGGAATCTCTGGGTCAAAAGGCAGTTCTATTTGTAGTTTTTTTAGGAAATTCCACACTGATTTCCACAGCGCCTGCACCAGTCTGCATTTCCACCAACAGTGCACTAGGTTCCCTTTTCCTCACATTCTCACCAGTGCTTGTTGTTTGTTGATTTATTAATGATGGCCATTCTGGCAGGTGTGAGGTGGTATCTCATTGTGGTTTTAATTTGCATCTCTCTGATGACTAGTGATATTGAGCATCTTTTCATCTGTCTCTGGGCCATCTGTAGGTCCTCTTTAGAGAAGTGTCTATTCAAGTCCTTTGTTCAATTTTTAATTGGATTGCTGGTCTTCCTAGTGTTGAGTCATATAAATTCTTTACATATTTTGGAGATTAAACCCTTGTCCAATGTGTCATTGGCAAATGTGGGTTCCCTTTTCATATTGATGATAGTTTCTTTAGCTGTGCAGAAGCTTCTTATATAATGTAGTCCCATCTATTTTTTCCTTTGTTTCCCTCGTCCTGGGAGATTTATCAGCAAAAATATTCCTATATAACATACCTGGAATTTTACCGCCTATGTCTTCCTCTAAGGTTGTTATGGTACTGTGACTTATGCTTAAGTCTTTTATCCATTTTGAGCGTACTCTGGTGTATGGTGTAAATTGGTGGTCTAGTTTCATTTTTTTGCATGTACCAGTCCAGTTCTCCCAGCACCACCTATTGAAGAGACTGTCTTTACTCCATTGTATGCTCTTGCCTCCTTTGTCAAGCACTAATGGATTTCAACACAAATGGGAACAAATCCTATTTCATACCTTGCTTTTATCAGCTAACAACATCTTAGAATTCTTCCTATCAGCACATGTTTACATCATTTTCATAGCTGCATCATGATCTGTTGTACAGGCACAATCATAATTTATTTAGTCTTTCTGCTACTGGTGGATATTTTGCTATAAATATTGCTATAGTGCACATCTTTGTACATCAATATCTTTGAATAAGTGGAAGCATCTCTTTAAGATATGAAAAAGAGGACTTCTGGCCAAGATGGAGGCGTAAATAGACACACTGTGCCTCTTTGCACAACCAAAAGGACAACAACAAATTTAAAAACAAAAAACAACCAGAACTGACAGAAAATTGAACTGTATGGAAGTCCGACAACCAAGGAGTTAAAAAAGAAACACTCACCCAGACCGGTAGGAGAGGCGGAGCCGGGAAGCCGGGTGGAGAGGACTCATGGCAAGGCGGCGGCTGGTAGACTGGCTGGTCTCACATTTGTGTGCGTATAAAACAGGAGAAACAACTGGGGAGCGAGACAGACCACGCAGCCCAGGGTCCCAGTGAGGGGAAATAAAGCCTCAAAGCCTCTGACTGAAAACACCTGTGGGGGTTGAGGCGGCGGCAGCGGAAGAAACTCCCAGACTCACAGGAGAGCTCGTTGGAGAGACCCACATGGTCCTACAACGTACAAAAGCCCACCCTCCCGGGAATCAGCACCAGAAGGGCCCAATTTGATTGTGGGCAGTGGGGGAAGTGACTGAAAACCGGCAGACAGCAGAGCAAGTGGCACTGTTCCTTCTCGGACTCCTCCCCCACAAACAGTGTCACAACGCAGCGACATGGTTGCCCTGCCCTGGTGAACACCTAAGGCTCCGCCCCTTACTATGTAACAGGTGTGCCAAGACAAAAAAAAATGGCCCAAATGAAGGATGCTCACAGAATTTGTTGAATATGGTTGCAAATTAGATGAAAAAATGAAGGCTACGAAAAGAGAAATAAAGGAAAATGTACAGGAAACCAACAGTGACGGGCAGGAAACCAGGACTCAAATCAATAGTGTGGACCAGAAGGAAGAAAGAAACATTCAGCCAGATCACAATGAAGAAACAAGAATTCAAAAAAATGAGGAGAGGCTTAGGAACCTCCAGGACGTCTTGAAACGTTCCAACAACCAAATCATACGGGTACCAGAAGGAGAAGAGGAAGAGAAAGAAATTGAAAATTTATTTGAACAAATAATGAAGAAGAACTTCCCCAATCTGGCAAAGGAAATAGACTTCCAGGGAGCCTGGGAAGCTCAGAGAATCCCAAAGAAGTTGGACCCAAGGAGGAACACACCAACGCACATCATCATTACATTGCCCAAGATTAAAGATAAAGAGAGAATCTTAAAAGCAGCAAGACAAAAGGAGACAGTAACCTACAAGAGTGCCCATCAGACTGTCAGCTGATTTCTCAAAAGAAACCTTGCAGGCAAGAAGGGGCTGGAAAGAAGTATTCCAAGTCATGAAAGGCAAGGACCTATATCCAAGATGACTCTATCCAGCCAAGCTATCATTTAGAATGGAAGGGCAGATAAAGTGCTTCCCAGATAAGGTCAAGTTCAAGGAGTTCATCATCACCAAGCCCTTATTATATGAAATGTTAAAGGGTCTTATCTAAGAAAGAGAAGATAAAAAATATGCACAGTAAAATGACAACAAACTCTCAGTTATTAACAACCACACCTAAAACAAAAACAAACTAAGCAAACAACTA
>VMDR010029757.1:0-12621 GCA_007922815.1 Macrotus californicus
TAAACCCCTATCTCTCATTGCTATTTTTTTTAAGTAGTTTCTTATAAAGAAATTTTTTTAAATGTTATTTTAGCCCTGGCCAGTGTGGCTCAGTTGGTTGGAGCATCCTCTGTAAATGGAAATGTCACAGATTCAATTCCCAGTCAGGGCACATGCCTGGGTTGTGGGTTTGATTCTCAGTCAGGGTATGTATGAGAGGAAACCAATGGATGTTTCCCTCACTCTCTCCCTCTGTTACCCCCTCTCAAAAATCAATACACAGGTCACTAGGTGAGGATTAAAAAATATTATTTTACATTAGCAATATATATACTATTTCCAGTGCTCCTTACTCCTCCCACAGACCCAGGGTTCTGCCTAGAATCATTCCCCTTCACCCTGCAGAACTTCCTTTCATAGATTTCATAGTGTGGACCTACTGGCAATAAATACTTCCAGCTCAGGGCCTTTGTTTGTCTGGAATTGTCTTTATTTTGTCTTCACTTGTGAAGAATATTTTTGCTGGATATAGAATTCTATATGTTTTTTTATCTTTTAGCACTTTAAAGATGTCGTTCCATTGTCTTTGGCTTCCATTGTTTCTGATGAGAAGTCAATTTTGATTCATGGTGTTCACCTATACGTAATGTGCTTTTGCTTTGACTACTTTTTTCTCCTCTTTTCTTTAATTTTCAGCAATTGACTATGACATGCCTTGGTGGAATATTCTTTGTATTTACCCAGTTTAGGGTTCATGAACTTCTTGATCTGTGGGCTTATGTCCTTCACAGATTTTGGAAAAGTTCCTGCCATATCTCTTCAGATTTTCTTCTACTCTATTCTCTATGTCCTTTCCTTCCGGGACTCCAAGTACATGTGTTTCCAGACAGTTTGATAGGGTTCCTCTGGTTTCTGACACCCTGTTCTGTTCTTTTCATTTATACCGCTTTCTTTTTAGATCATTTCAACTGGCCATCTTTAAATTCACTAACCTTTCATATGCTGATCCAGTCTGATATTAAGCCCATCTAATACAATTTTTACTTAAGGTTTGTATCCTTCAGTTCTAGAATTTCTATTTTGTTCTTTTTTTAGAGTTTCTATTTCTCTGCTAAAATTCCCTTTCTGTTCACCCATTTGTCCATATTTTCACTAAGTTCTGTAACAGATTTACTGGTTATCTTTATCTGTGTGCTAACTCCAGCACTCTGGATGAATGTTTCCTCTTTAACTCCTTGGTTTTTGGACTTTCATACAGTTTGACTTTTCTGGCAGTTTTGTGTTTTTAAATTTGTTGTTGTCATTCTTTTGGTTGTTCAAGGAAGCAAAGTATATCTACCTATGCCTCCATCTTGGCAGGAAGTCTGTGTGTTTTTCTATATATTTGTTATAGTTCAGTAACAAAAAAGAAAGTATGTGTAGGGGAACTCTTAACACAAAAAATAAAGTTACAAAGAAAAATCATACCACAGAGTAGAAGATATTTACAACACATAAGAAAGGATTTCTATCCAGAATATTTCATTTTTGAAATACGTACAGATCAAAAAGAAATGGGCAAAAAAATTTTTTTAAAGCAACCCAGTAGAAAAATGACTCAAAGATAAGAAAAAATAAAACATAGGAAGAGGCCTGAATGGCCCATAAGCATATGATATGCTATTCATCCTCAATATGCATATTGCTGCAATACAGGTATCAGGGATTTTTTTTCCATTGCTCAAAACAGTTTTGAACTTGTCAATTTTGATACCTTTTAGTTCTTCTACTATTGTTTATTTCTTCTCTTCCACAAGGCAAAACGTTCCCTTTGAGGAGTTTTTTTCCCCCAGGGAAACAAAAAAAAGTCGCTCTGGGCAGGGTGAGATCAGGTGAGTAGGGAGGGTGGGGCACAGCGGTCTTGTCCTTTTTGGTCAAAAACTGCTGAGCACTCAAACATTCAGCCCAGTGTGGGCAGGTACACTTGTAAATCGCCCATCATGAAATTTGCAAATGCATCCGGTCTTTTAAAAAAATTCCCTAAAGCCCAGCCAGCCTCTCACATCACCAGCTGGTGCACTGGCACAGATGGGTTCCCAGAACACTCACCCAGTCAGAAAAGCCTGTGCTACCACGGCCCACCCTCCAGAAGATAATTCTAGATTTTTGGGGGTCCCCCCTCATATTTCTCAAAAGGTTAATGTAAAAAGTATACAAATATATAATAAATGTTATATATTTTAAAAAATAAAAAAAATTTTTCAAGTAAAGGTGGCAAAAATATTAACATTTATTAATCAGGACAGTGGTACATAGTTGTTTAATATATTGATAGATAATGTTGTCTGTGCTTTGTCATTTGTTTATTTGAAATAGTTTCCTGTTTTTCAAATGTTAGATTGGGGTCAGGGTGTGAAGGGTATTGGAAGCCTTCCTCACTTTTCCACTCTTTTCATTCATCGTAGGTACAGCTCTTCCAGTCACTGCATCTGTGTATTCGTTTTTGCCCTGTAATCTCCAGAGCAAGGAGGAGGGTGAGTGGGATCTGACAGAATCTTACCCACCAGGCAGGGTTCAGAGTAGAGCTCAATAATATCTTTTCAGGGTGCTTCTATTAAACTTAAAATATTACCATACAACGTAAATATCTTTAAGCCCATGACCCAAGTGAGTGATTTAGAATTTGAAAATAAGTAAAAATATATCTTCTCTCTTACATTTCTGCTCAAAAAAGAATAATGATTATGTTTTTTAAGATGTAAATAATATTGTTTGCTACTTCAGTTGATAAATGTGTAGATGAACAATCACAAAGAATCTATTTTCATGCTCCAGCTATTTTTTAATAATTTAAGATATATAACAATTTAAGTAGTTAAAAAAATTAACCCACTTATGTTGCCTTAGCTTATTTACTTTCTAAATAATTATTGAGGATTTTTAATTTTATAGTCAGAAAAATTATGTCAGAGTAGTCAGGGACTTGTTTGGTGGAATAATGTAGTGGAAATGCTCATATCTTACAGCTTATTCATGGGAGAAGTCTGAGTTTACTTATGCAAATGAACATGTTGTAGAGTCCCTCCCACTTGTTGAGGAGCTTGGTGGTTAAGCTGTGTGCTAGGCAACCGGCTTCCCTTCTTCCTTTTCTCACACAAAGTGCGGAGAATCAAGAAGTGCCTTTGCTTGTTATTGTTTTATCTGCAGGTTAAACAGTTTAAGATGAGAAAAGTTGATCTCTGTTTGGGCTCTGAAGGGGCTGAAATAATCTTAGCTACATCAAGTGATGAAAAACACCCTCCTGAAAATATGATCGATGGGTAAGAGTTTTATTCTTTCTTCCTTCAAGTCTTGATATTTGGTCAGTGAACCCCTTCAGTACTGGGACTATGTGTTTGTATAACAACTAACCCCGTTAAATATAGTTTAGTAAACATTTGGTTAAAAATAAATAAATAAATGTTTGGCAAAGTAGATTACCTGACAATATCCATTTTTGGTCCCACTTTGGAAACTAATTCAGTTGTATATATTTCGGTTTTGATCCTTTTCTTGGTAATTCCTAAACTGACCTTTACAAATAGTTTTTTTAAGAAGTAGTTTAACAAGACAAAACTTCCAACAGTAACAACCTTGTTTTATGGAAGTGTACATTTTAGTATCTAGTTATGGTTTTATTTCAAGTTTTTCTTAGTAAATAGGAATATAAACACTGTAATTTCCTGTCCACTGCCTAGTTGCTTATTAGCCTAAGCAACGTCTCTGCTAAATTGAATGCCTCACTATCTGCTAGCCACTGGCATTCTTTGGTTCTTGACCTCTTGATATTATTCTAATTCCACTCTTCACCATGCTAGAGCTTATTCTAGGTAGATGAGTATTGTTCTGAAACTTTTAAATTACGAGAAAAAATAATGGGATAACTCTGGCTATTTTATCACGCTCTTGAGTTCTCTTCCTCTGTATTTGTACAGTGACCAGAGTTTAACTAATAGAATCATGTGATTTTAGAGCTGGAAAGACTTCTTATAGAAGTCTTAAAGACTTCTTTAGAGTTTATCTATCTAAACCTTTTATGTTGGACTCGTGGTAAGAAGGGCCTAAAGAGGTCAAGTACTAGTTTTAACTACTGAAGGCAGAGCCAGTTGTAACACAGATCTTGTTGTTCTTTGGGTTCTACTGGAGCCCATGCATGCAAAGAAATACGAGCAGCTCAACTCTCCATCTAAGCCTAGTAGTCATATTCTCTCTGATGTCTCTCCCTCTCCCTCAGGTAGAATGAGTTTATCTTTCTTGTTGGAATCCAGTAGAATTTGGTAGATGTCTCTCTCACTGTATTATTCCTTTATTGTATAATTATTTATCTTTAATGTTTGTTTCTTAACAATGACTTCTTATAAGTCAGAGACTGTGATTTGTTCATTTTTAACTCCATCATGTCTTAAAATATATAAGTAGCTTATTGAATTAGGCCATCAAACATTAGTCCAATTTACCAGTATTGGAAGTTAGCTGAGTATTTATGCACACACATACATATACATAAATACAAACATATATGTGCATATGTTACTTTACATTTGCATAGGACTTTATGATTTCATAGATGGTAAGTTATTGACATACGCTGTCAGCTTGGGGAATGAGAGGTAAAAAAGAAAAGGTATTTTCAACCTCATTGTAAAGATGAGGAAAAGATGGTCAGAGGTAAAATGACTTGCACAAAGTCACACAGATAACCCAGTGGCAGAATCAAGATTAACATTCATGTCTTCTAACTCCTTGTGTGGGGCTCTCCGTACTACACTATAACTCAGACCTAAGGTTTGCATCAAAAACTTGATTCTGCTTTTTGCTTGTACCTCTTAATCCTTCCTACTTTTTCACTTCCTGAAATTCAGGTAATAGTTATTTATCCCACTCTGCCTTGGAGTAGAGAAATTAATGTGGGAGTCACTATAAGAATACATAGACCTATAAAGATATGCATTAAGTTGTTTGCCAGAAATAGAGATCTCTCCATATCAGCCCATATTAATGAGCAGTGACTAAGGACATAATATGTTTTAGATGAGACAAAACCCTTAGTACAGAAAACCACATGGAATAAAAGAAGTTACTGACCTGGTAACTGAACACATCAGAGACTGATGCACATCAGAGACTTTTAATCTATATGCATTTCCAGCAAATAAAATTAGACTTTATATAGCAGATATGAAAAGTTATTCTCTACTCATAAATTGGTTTATCTAAATGGAAGTAACCATAGAATTATTTGGGGAAAACAGTGCTATAAACTTGCCCCAACTGGAGAGTGTTCCCAGCTCTCCCTTTCCCAGAAATAGGCGTTAAAGAAGGTGATGATACTTTTACTTGCCCTTAATGCTACTTTTTCCTCTGGCATTTAATGTGTCAGTGAAAGGGAGAAAAAAGTTCTGCACTAGAAAATAAAATAAGAGAAAAAGTAGAGGAAGAGAATTAGTTCTTTTTGGATGATGTAGAAGAATACAAGATTTACAGTTAAAACTCCTGAGTAAGTGAACTGTATGTGTGTACATTGGGCTTAAGAGTAGATGTGTTACTCTTTGAGTCTCAGTTTCCTGGTCTGCAAAATGGGGGTAATGCCACCTTCTCTGAATACCTCACTTCTCCGACTAGCTCCAAGTTGTGAAAAAAGTCACGTGACATAATAGATACTAAACAGTCATTAGCTATAAACCTATTTAAAAGAAAACTATTTTCCCCTTGTCTAGATGGCTCAGTTGGTTGGAGAGTCACCCATACACAAAAAAAAGGTTGCAGGTTTGATCCCCAGTCAGGGTACATACCTAGGTCATGGGTTCAATCCCTAATGGGGGCATGTACGGAAGGCAACCAGTCAATGTTTCTCTCTCTTTCTCCTTTCCTCTCTCAAAGCAATAAACGTATCCTTGGGTGGGGATTAAGATAAATAAATAAGAAAGAAATTATTTTGATGACTTCATTAAATATGAAAATTCATCCCCGGCCAATGTGGCCCAGTTGGTTGGAGTGTCCTGTAAGCTGAAAGGTCATTGGTTTGATTCCCAGTCAAGGCACGTGCCTAGGTTGCAGGACGGGTCCCCATTCGGGTTGGGTGCAAGAGGCAACCAGTCGATGTTTTTCTCCCTCTTCTCGTCTCTCTAACAATCAATGAGCATGTCCTTGAGTGAGGATAAAAAATAATAAATACATAAATAAATAGAATTTATTTTTAAAAAAGGATTCAGTTATATGTCATTTTAAAATCCATACCTATAGATACTATTTGATTTTATTGGTTTTGTTCATTAAAAGAAAAAAACAGGGCAATTAAAAGTCATTTAGATAAATATTTAAAGCCATATAACTGTAAATTTAAAAATTGTAAAAATATTAAGCATAGTATTAAAAGCCCAGAATTATGAGTTAGGAAACTTGGTTTCTTTTTCTTCTTTTTTTTAATAACATCTTTATTGACATATTATTCACATACCATGCAATTCACTCATTTAAAGTGTACAGTTCCCTGGCTTCCAGTGTATTCACAGAGCTATGCAACCATCTGCGCAATCAAACTTAGACCGTTTTATCACCCCGCAGAGAGACCTTGCAGCCCATCGTAGTCACCCTGTATTTATTTCCCCATCCTTGCCAGCCCTAGGCACCCACTAATCTACTGTCTGTCTCTATAGCTTTGCCCATTCAGATGTTTCATGTAAAAGGAAGTATACATATGTGGTCTTTTGTAACTGGCTTCTTTCAGTTACATGTTTTCAAGGTTTACCCATGTTACAGTGCATATCAGTGCTTCATTCCTTTTTATTGCCAAATAATACTTGATTCTATGTATATAACACATTTTATTATTTATTTATGAGCTCATAGATATCTGGGTTGTTTTTACTTTTTGGCTAGATTTCCCCAGTCTTATTTTACAATCCTAACTTACAGATCCAGGAAATTCAGCAAACCCTAAGCAGGATATATACAAAGAGACCATATCATAATCTGCTAAAAATATAAAGAAAAAATTTTAATAGCTGAAAGAAAAAAATACATTAAATACAGGGGAACGATAGTACCAGTGATAGCTGACTTTGCATTATAAACAGTGAGATCCAGGTAACAATGGAACAATATTTTTTAATACTGAAAAAGAGATACTCCCCCACCCCCAAAAAGCTTGTCAATCCAGAATTCTGTATCCAGCTAAAATAATCCTTCAAAAATGAGGATAGAATAAAGACATTTTATTCATCACAAGTAGACCTGCATCACAAGAACTGTCAAAGAAAGTTCTGTAGGTTGAAATGTAAAATACTAGATGGAAATTCAAACCTACAGGAAGAAATTAAGTTCACTGGAAATGGTAAATATTTGGATAATATAAAAAAACAACCTTTTTTTATTTTAAGTTTTTTGAAAGACAGTTGAACACTTAATGGAAAAAGAAAACATTGTACTTTGGGATTTATTACATATGTATTAAGGCCCAGGAGCATGAGTCTGCAGGACGTGCTTGCAGAATTTTAACTGGCCCCGCGTGAGTACAGTAACAGGAGCTGATAGCATGATGGGCAAGGATATAGTATTTTAATAATGGGGCCAAATTATTATTTACAGAGTCATAAAATGTCATACTAAGGCATTTAGATTTGTAGACAATAGGAGCCACTGAAGGTTTTAGACAAGAGTGACATAATTTCTGTTTTTAAAGAATATATATGGTAATAGAAAAGAAGAATTATGAAAGTTGGGGAAAGATTAGAGGCAGAATGAATGGTTAGAAAAGGATGGTAAAAATCCAGGGGTTGTTTATTTTTTTTAAATACTTATTCACTAGAATGTTGAATGTTTAATTTTTATTTGACTATTTTTCTCTCTCTTTTTCACTAATTAACAATAGGAATCCAGAAACATTTTGGACCACCACAGGAATGTTTCCCCAAGAGTTCATTATTTGCTTTCACAAACACATAAAAATTGAAAAGCTTGTAATCCGAAGTTACTTTGGTAAGCGAATCATACATTAATTTTCATTATTTTAAAATTTTTCCATAGGCAGAGGGCACACATGTAAACTTTGGCAAACGTTAATGTTTCTTTGCAGCATGGAATCCAGCTTTATTATTGGGGTGGGAGAGTGAGGAGCGTGGCTTAACTGCCTTGAGCGCAGTTAGATTCCATGAAACTGCAAATTTGAAACCCTTCCAAAGCACATAATAATTTCCATGCAATTCACTATGTGAAAGTCTTTGGCAAAAGACCCTGTTGTGAACATAAGAAGCCAGCTTGCCAGAACGCTAGGTTCCTTGACATATTTATTGCAGATTCATTTGGCGTGGGGTTCTCTGTCAAATTCTTTCTGAAAATCTGATAACCCTGATTATTTGCATTGGATAATTTTGATTCTTCTATTAATAATGACATTTTCTGAAGGATTTAGGGGGGAAATCTCCCATTGGAATATCATTCTAATCCTGTCTTATGTTTATGTAAAGATAAAGCATATCAGACAGAATTGTGGCAGGAAACAGAATACATTCCAGATGGTTCAAATGAAGAGACTTTATTGATGGGACTACTTACAAAATTATGTTCTGACTTAGGAGAATAAACCAGGGATGGTGAGACACCCAGAAACTAGCTGCAGCGGGAACTGGCTATCACCACCCCTGGGCCAAGTGAGGAAAATAGTGTTATGGGTGCCCCGTGAAAGCTGGGGCCTTTAAATAAGGGCCTGCCTGGCAGGAGCGGTAACCCTGAAGGGACACAACCACTGTCAAAGACATGGCACTGAAGCAGGAAGGGAGTGGAGAAAAAACAACCTGATCTCACTTCCCCACTGCTCTCCAGTTTCCTCCCAACCCCTCCCATGGGCCAGATCTGACCAGTAGCCAGTGGGCAAGTGAGTGAACAGTGCTCATCTCCCCAGGGAACAGAGGAGAAGGGAAAGAATGGATTTGGGGGAGCTGGACCTGGGTCAGGGGTGTGGAGAAAAAACTGCAGAAGGAAAATGACTGCGTTCCTGTTGTCTCTCTTCAGTCGTTAATTGTAGAGGCTCTGGGGTCACACAGACCTCTGGTTTGAATTTCAGTTCTGGCACTTGGTAAGTTTATCACCGAACACTTTGCCTGACTTCTCTAAGTTGCCTGATTTCTCTAAGCCTGCTTTCTCATCAGTAAAGTAGGTGAATAATACTTTTCTCACGAGGTTGTAGTCAAGAGTACATGAGTAAGTGTGCCTGACTCAGAGTGGCTTCTCCCTAAAGATGAAAATGTATGACCAAGACTACAAATACCAACGTACAAAAATATCTGTACGATACCAAATTCAAAAAAGCCCCCCTAGCTCTGTGTGGGATGCTTGCACATGTTTATAAGGCTACAGTGACATGAGACTTTTTCACCATCGGGACTTACGGAGAAACGGAGTGAATGAGTGATTTTTAGAACGTGGTGTTCCTGATCCCAGTTCTTCGTGCAGTCCCACCAATCCTGACAGTCTTAAAGGAAAACAGGAACATAGGGATAACGGCATAAGATCCATTAGATAATTAATGCACTATTTATTTTGTTTATTTCCAATGTTAGTGCACACTTTGCGGATTGAAAAGAGCACGTCTAACGAGCCGGTTGATTTTGAGCAGTGGATTGAAAGAGGTATGTGCTGTTTCACCAGCGTTGTTCTGAGCGTGAGGGGGTAGACAGTTGTCCTTTGACCTAATGTTTCCAATCAGTCCACATTTAGGTGAAAAATGATGACCTGAATGATTCTTGTGACATATTTACAGCCTAGAGAAACCCAGGTTTGAATATAAGACTGCTTCTTTACTTGCTGCTTGTGTAATCGGTAACATGTTACTTAATTTTTCTGAGTTTCTGAATCCTTACCTGAAAAATGGAGATGATACCTACCATTTATGCTTTTTGTGAATAAAATGTGTGCCATGTGGCAGACAAACAATAAATACTAGTTTTTGGATTTCTTTGCAGCAGAATTTGTAGCCTCTAGTTAAACACATGTCTTTATCTCGTTTCCTTCCCAAAATACTGTGAAAATAATAGTAAAGGAATGAAAAGAGGCGTAAACCTTAAATGGACAAAAAAATAAACCAAAAAAGAAGGAGGCCAAAGCAGATGTGAGATCAATATATATAATGGAAGGGAAGATGCAGATGGAGAAGTAACTGCTGGAGCCGAAGGGTGTAGGTTATAACCTAAGTGCCTGCCAAGGAGGAAATGTATGAGAAGCAAGCCAGTTTGCCCCACAGAACCCCAGATAGGTCTAGAACTTGGAGGCAAATGGTACCAAAGTGTGAGTGAGACATAAACCAGAAAAAAAGGGTCATTAGTTGAATATCTATATACAAAGTGGTTGGACCCTAGATAGTTTCTCCTACTGCCGAAAGCTAAGTGACCACTCCTTCCTCGCATAACCACCCCAAGAAATGACTTTGCTCTCCCCAAGGCACATTGAATGTTGAGGCTCAGAACTCAGGGAGACAAGGCACAGTAGGGTGAGTGAATGAGACATGGAGTTGAAAAGAGGGATTTAGGTTGGAGCCTGAATATTGAATAGGATCTCCTGTGCTTTGCTGTTTATGACAGCAACCAAGAGTATAGCCTCAGCCGGGAGATGAGAAGATTTATTTTTGGAGAAAGTGAATGGTCCCAGAAACAAGGTCTATGGATGTGGACAAAGACTAGCTCACTTCCTGGTCACCATATTGAAGTCCACTAGTCACCAAGCCTGGCTCATGCATGTAGTTTTCAAATGACTTATTCATAAGTAACAAAAGACAGCCAACGATCACCAGACATTTGATGAAGACCTCAAACCCTGAATATAATTAAGCCTTTAGCTTTAATTTCCAAACTATAGGAAATAGGCAGGATAGAGGAACAAATTAGATGAAACCATGAGAGGCAAGATGACAAAATGCGGGACATTGCACAGGACAACTGACCTGGTCTCTTCAGTAAGCCAATGGCATGGGAAAAGCATGTACATGTGGGAGAGAAAGCAGTTCAGATTTACAAGAGACAATGCCGATTTGAATAAGTCAATTATAAATAGACACTTTGGGGACAATGGGAAAGTTTGAATATAGACTGGGCACTGTGTGATAGTGAAGCATCTGTTTTAATCCTCACCCGAGCACGTTTTTTCATTGTTTTTAGAGAGAAGGTAGTGGGTAAGGGAGAAAGAGAAACATTGATGCAAGAGAGAAGCATCCATTGGTTGCCTCTCATACGTGTCCAGCCCAGGACAAACCTGCAGCCCAGGCATGTGCCCTGACTGGGAATCGAACCTGCAATCCTTTGATTACGGGACGATGTTCCAGCCAACTGAGCCACTCGAGCCAGGGCTTAATGCATTATTTTTAATGTTAGTGTGACAATGGTGTTGTGGTGATATAATCCATTGTGTAAGAGCATATCCTTATTATTTAGAGATGGATAATCAAATACTTGGAAGTGAAATATGATGTCTTAGACTTGCTTTAAAACACTTTAGCAAAAAAAAGATATTAGATAAATCAAGTGTGGTGAAATATTAGTAACTGTAAACTCTAGATGACGAGTTATATATAGGCATTGTGTTCTGTCTTTTATGTTCGTTTGACTTTAATATTTCATAACTAAAAAGCTAAACAAGTGGAATAAGAAGTTATTAACTTGTGAGGGAGGAGCTGAATAAGAAAATGTGATCATAACTTGTTACTTATTTCAGCAGCAAATAACATGCGTATAAACAATAATGTAGTCATCAAGTATCGATTTCAAAATTGAGAGGTCGGTAGGAGGGAAAGTTACCGGAGGAGGGGGAAGAGGGTATTAGTTTAAGAGACCTAAATTTTCACCAACCGTAATATAAAGTCAGTAAAAAATTGTTAAAACAAGAAAAGGAATATAAACATAGTATAATTCCAGGGGAAGAAGCTTAAAGAATTGAAAACGTTTGTGTCCCTGTGGGAGCAGGACTGGAGGACAGAGGAGAGAGGTCAAGAGGGGGGTTACTGTTTTTCATGACTTCAGAGAGAGGTTAGGAAACAGAAAGAAGGTCATGCATAATCTTACTTCCCAGAGACTTCCCTTTTTATACTATGTGCCTTTTAAAATTATGCACACTATTTTAATACAAATGAAATTAATTTCTAAATATTGTCAATATTATTTACTATACCAGTATTTCATGTTCCCCCAAAATTGTTGGATATGATTAACTCATGACCAAATAAATTAATCTGTTCTAAAATTATATGAGTAAAGGTTCTCTAAAGTTAGATACCAAAAAAGATCAATTCATGGGTAGCATCATTCTGCATCATAGTAAAAATTTATTGTGAGAAACTGAACTCTGGCCGTTGCCTGTGGGAACAATAAAACGGCTGCTTTCAGGCCTGCAATTGCAGTTAGTAGCTCGATCCTTGAAAGGGATTTTCACATTTTATCAGTCCCTCACTTTATATTCCTTTACTGTAATTTACATTTGGGTTTCCTTATGTTTATAGTCACTAGAGATATTTTATAGCTCATAAATAGTTTATCTTTCATACTTTTTTATATCAAATATCTCTATTTGTATGCTAAATTTTAACCCCAGAACACTGGTGAATCTGATTTAACTATAGTTTACCAGACATCATGTTTTGCT
>VMDR010029758.1:0-12618 GCA_007922815.1 Macrotus californicus
AGTAAAGACAAGGATTGTCTTTATGGACATTTTATTCAGATACCTGATGATCTGAGAAAGCAGTGGGTTATGTACCCTCAATACTGTCTTAACATCTCCTTTCAAACCAACCTTTTTATAAGGAGAAGAAAGGGTAGGCAAGGGTTTTGGAAAAAGTCTAATTGGATAAAAGTTGCAGTCCTGAGGCAATTTTCCTGGTACTTCTTTATTTTTTTATCAGAAATTCTTTATCTGCATCACAGGCGTTCCCTCCCTGGAACACAATGGCTCAGATACCAGCTGCATAGCTTGCAGACTGCCTGGAGCACAAAGGATGAATTGCTTGTGGACTTTCTGGAGTGACAGGGTCATGAATTCCAGTTCTTGGAATAAGAGCTTTCTGTATGTAATCACTTAACCCTATCAATTAAGGCTAAAATCTTTAACACTTGAGTTCCCCTATCACTCTTAAAGCTGCTATTCAGGGTCATTCCTTGTGTGACAGTATGAATCACCTCTTCTGCCAAAAGAAAGATGCAATCATGGCTATTCAAAAGGCCTGTTTTCTGGTTTCCAACTAGCCCTCTCCAAGTGTCCATAAATGATGAACCTAAGCCAAACTCATCATGTTGATTCAGCATCATTTTTTTTGTGTGTGTGTATGAACTCTTTATTAACAGACAAGTCCTACAGGTTTATTTCTTTTTGAACATACACATAGTGCAAACCTGGGCCCATGGTCTTAATGTGTGGGCCACAACATGAATATGCCAGGCGTTGTAGACTATTGGCCAGGACCTGGTTGCGTATTCTGTCCTTCACATCGTTCTGTCTGTTTAAGAACCAGTCTGGAATCTTGTGCTGTCATAGAATCTGCATAATGTTGACCACATATCCCACCTCATCCTCAGTGAGCTCTCCTCTCCTCTTGGTGAGGTTGATGTCCACTTTCTTCAATACCACATGAGCATTTTTTGCCCCACAACCTTAATTGCTGTGATGGCAAGTGCTATTTTCCACCAGCCTTCGATACTGGTGTTGACTACTCACAAAATGTGCTGGGACTTCTCTGGATCAATGGAGACATGGAGGCAGCCCCAGTAGTGCCATGTAAGCCTCCTGTGAAAGCACAATACAATATATTTTTATTAGAAACAAAACATAAGAATATAAAATAGAGATATCTTGGTACAAGAAATCATTATAGTTTACTTTCTTTGACCAAGTGTCCATCTTTAGTATACCATAAAACTTAGCAGAACTCTCCATTTTTAGCCTGTAAAAAACTAACATTATTGTTTTATTGTGACATCTTGTCTAATCCCCAAAGTTATGCTCCAAGGCATAAACATTGAATTATAAACACTTGATTATTAAATGCATTATATGCATATTTAAAAGTGACTAATAACATTAATTGTTCATAAAGAAGTCACTTATATAAAGGCTGAATGGTAAGTTTAATATCGTCAGGGACACTTAACTCTTAAGCAAGATGATCACACCATCAAATTTTAAAATCCCAGACATCTAAGATAGTGGTGGAATAAGTAGAAGCTATGCTGACATCCTCTCAAGATTAAACTGGAATTACCACTAAATTATATAAAAATCATCCTGAATAACCATCTGAACACCAGCTAGGAAGAAGCCTTATAACCAAGGACTTACGGAAGAAACCACGTCACCACATTGAGACTGGTAGGAAGTGCAGAGGTGTGAGAGGGCTGGCTGGGCTCTCACAAGTGGAAGCTGAAGTTCCAGAGGGATATTTCAGCAGTTGGGAGGGTTCCCTCTGAGAACTGTGGAGTCTAAACCACAAGGCCACCCTAGCTTAGATCACCAGAACCAGGAAAAAACGTAACATCCAGCTGTGAAAAGTAGTGGGGTTTCTGTGCACCGTGGAGAGACAATGAGAAATGTAGAGAGACTCTTAAAGGGCCCCACACAAAATTTTATTGCTGCCACTTACCCTGGGCTCCTGCAGAGGGAAGGCACAGCAGATGAGAGCCACATGAGGAGAATCACTTTAAATGTAAATGATTTAAATGTTCCAGTCAAAAGACAGGGTAGCTGAATGGATAAGTAAATAAGACCCATATATGTGCTGCCTCCAAGAGACCCACCTCCAAGAGATATACACAGACTAAAAGAAAAGGGGTGGAAAAGATATTTCATACAAATGGAAAGGAAAAAAAAAAACCCAGGGGTGGCAGTACTTATATCTGACAAAATACACTTCAAAACCAGGGTTATAGGAAGTGACAGAGAAGGATACGACATAAGGATAAAGGGAATGATCCAACAAGAGGATATTACTTAAATAAACATTATGATCGCAACATAGGACCACCTACATATGTAAAGCAAATCTTGATGGACGTAAAGGAAAAAATTGACAGAAATAGTCATAGTTGGGAATTTTAACATCTCATTACTTTAATGGATAGATCTTCCAGGCAGAAAATCAACAAGGAGACAGTGGCCATAAATGACACCCAAGATCAAATGGATTTACTTGATATCTACAGGACATTTCACCCCAAAGCAGTAGAATATACATACTTTTCAAGTGCACATAGAACATTTTCTGAGATAGACCGTGTTAGAACGCAAAACAAATCTCAACAAATTTAAGAAGATTGAAATCATATCAAGCATTTTCTCTGATCATAATGCTATGCCACTAGAAATCAATCACAATCACAAGAAAAATGCATAAAGACTTGGAGGGTATTTAAAATGTTATTGAACAGTGAATGGGTCAACAATGAGGTCCAGACAGAAACTGAAAGATACCTTTAAACAAATGAAAATGAATTCACAACAACCCAAAATCTATGGACTCAGGGAAAGCAATAGCTAGAGGGAAATTCATAGCATTATAGGCCTATCTCAAGAAACAAGAAAAAGCTCAAGTCAACAATCTAACTTTATACTGAAAGAAACTTGAAAAATCACAAGAAACAAGCCCAAACTGAGTAGAAGAAAGGAGAAAAGAAGATCATAGCAGAAATAGACAAAATAGAGTCTAAAAAAATTTACAAGAGATCAATGAATTCATGACATCGTTCTTTGAAAAGATAATCAAGTTTAACAAACCTTTAACCAGACTCGTCAAGAAAAATAGATTCTTATCCATTTGACTACCCTATTAAAAAAAAAAAGAAAAATACAGAGAGGATCCAAATGAAGAAAATCAAAAATTAAAGAGGAGAAATAACAACTGACACCAAAGAAATACAATGGATTTTAAGAAAATATTATATGCAGTTTGTTTGCCTGTAGTTCACATATGAACTATATGTAAAAAAAATGGACAACCTGGATGAAATGGATAGAGTCCTAGAAACATACAATCTTCCAAAACTAAATCAGGAAGAATCAGAGAATCTGAATAGACAGATTATGCCTAGTGAAATTAAAGCAGTAATAAAAAAAAAAGAATCCCCAAAACTAAAACTCAGTACTTGATGGCTTCACAGATGAATTTTACCAAATGTTCTGAGAAAAGCTAACACCTCTCCTTCTCAAACTTTTTCATAAAATTCAAGATGAGGAAAGGTTCCCAAAATCATTTTACAAGGCTAGAATTATCCTAATTCCAAAACCAGATAAAGACACTATAAAATGGAAATTATAGGCCAATATCCCTATGAACATAGATGCAGAAAACCTCTACAAAATATTATCAATACATCGAAAAAGATCATACATCATGATATATTGGGATTTATTTCAGGATACAAGGTTGGATGAACAAGTCAATAAATGTAAAAAAAAACATAAAAAGAATAAAAACCACATAATCAGATCAATAGATACAGAAAAAGCATTTGAGAAAATCCAGCACTCATTTATAATAAAAACTCTCAGCAAAGTGGGAATAGAAGGAACATACTTTAACATAGTAAAGGCCATATATGACAAACACTGCCAGCATCACAGTCAATTGGCAAAAAATACAAGTGTTCCCCTTAAGAATACAGGGGAAGAAGACAGGGTGATTAAGAAAACAATTCCATTGACAATTGCTTCAAAAAGAATAAACTACCTAGGAATAAATCTAATCAAGGATTTAAAAGATCTGTACTTGGAAAATTAAAAGACACTGAAGAAGGAAATTGGAGAAGATACAAATAAGTGGAAGCACATACCATGTTCATGGAAGAGCAGAATTAAGATCATTAAAATGAATCATGCTACCTAATTTCAAACTATACTATAAGGACATAGTAATCAAAACAGCATGATACTATCATAAAAGCAGACACATAGATCAATGGAACAGAACAGAGTGTACAGAAATAAACCTATACCTTTGCAATCAATTAATATTTGACAGAAGAAACAACCGCATACAATGGGCTAAAGATAGTTTATTCAATAAATGGTGTTGGGGAATTAGACTGATACATGCAGAAAAATTAAACAAGATTACCTCTCAAGAATAAATAGATCACACACAAGAATAAATTCAAAATGGATTAAACACTTAAATGTTAGATCCAAAACCATAAAAATCTTAGAAGAAAACACAGGCAGTAAAACCTTGGACATTACTCATAGCAATATTTTTTCTGATATATCTTAGGCAAGGAAGCAAAAGAAAAAATAAACGAATGGGACTATATCAAACTAAAATGTTTTTGCACAGCAAAAGAAAACCATTAACAAAATATAAAGACATCCACTGAGTGAGAGAATATATTTGCTGATATCTGATAAGGGGTTAATATCCAAAATTTATGAAGAACTTATAAAATTCAAAACTAAAATAAAATCCTATAAAAAAAATGGGCAAAGGACCTGAATAGGCACTTCTCCAAAGAAGGCACACAGTTGACCGATAGACTTATGAAAAGACATCTAACATCACTAACTATAGAAAAATTGATATTAAAACTACAGTGAGATATCACCTCATATTGGTTAGAATGGCTATCATCAATAAGTCAACAAACAATGAGTGCTTTCATAGATGTAGAAAATGGGGAACACTCTTACACTGTTGTTGGGAAGGCAGATTATTGTAGCCCTGTGGAAAGCAATATGGAATTGCCTCCAAAAATTAAAAATGGAGCTGCCTTATGATCTCACAATTCTACTTCTGGGAATATATCCAAAGAAATCTACAACGGATTCAAATAATATATGCACGCCTGTGTTCACTGAAGTCTTATTAACAATCGCCAAGATTTGGAAGCACCTCAAGTGCCCATCAGTAGATGAGTGGGTAAGAAAATTTGGTACATGTACACAATGGAATTCTGTTCTTTAAAAAATTACCTTTTGTGCATGTTTTTTTCTTCAGCCTCCTCCACTTCTTCCCATCATTGTCCCCCTTCCTCCTCCCCCCAAGTCATTTTCTGTCTGTTCTATGTTTCCACACCTGTGACCCACAGACTTAGACAATAGTATAAGAATTAGCTTTGGGAGTGGGGGATGGGATGGGCAGAGGAGGGAAAAGAAGGGGGATTGGGACAACTTTAGTAGGATAACAATAAAATTTATTTAACAATAAAAATGATCTTTTGTGACATCGTGGATGGACTTGGAGAACATCAAGCTAAGTAAAATAAGCCAGCCAGAGAAAGACAAATACCACAATTTTACTCACATGTAAAATCTAAATGAATCTAAATCTAAATCTTTCACTAACAAGTGAAATAGAGACAGACTCACAGAGAGCAGGCTGACAGCTCTAGGGGTGTTGTGGTTAAGGGGTGGAGGGACTGAGCAAAAGAGAAAATAGACTCATGAACATGGACTACAGTGTGCTAATTGCTGGGGGAGGGAAATGGGTGGAAGTGAAAGAGAGTATAAGGGAGGTAAGTACTAATAGAAAAAATACAATAAAATATAAAAATTTAAAAAATAGTGATAAACATGTAAAATCCCATTGAACTAACTAATCCATAAAATCATGCTCATGTATGTTCATGTGTGCATGTACTTATTGATGAAAACAATGTTATCTAGCAAAATCCTTGCCATGCTTCAAATAATTATTGTGCTAACTATGCATGACCCTTTTTCTCCCAGTGATGTACAAACCATACTTAGTAACCTCAGACTTATGCTGTACACTCTTCCTCCTTCACTTCTTAGTAAAAATATAGTTAACAATCAGATGACTTTTATATACAACTATAATGCATACATATTGGCTTATCCTTTTTGCACTCTGTATGTGAAACATTTCTTAAAAACTGCATTTTTCCAGGTGATCTGTGAGATAAAGATGGATTTATAAGTAAATTCAGTTTATTACTGATAAGAAAGGAGGATAAGAAGTGGATTGCATGGGGTGGGAGAGGACAGCAAGAAACACAATAATACTCTTATTTACCACTCTCAAACTCAAGCTTTCTTGCAAACATTGCTTCAGAAGGGTCATTTTGTTTCTGATGACTGCTTGCCAGCACAGACTGTGTCTTCTGAACAAGGTTGAGGAATTTCCTTCAATGCTAATCTTTTATCCTACAGCAGACAACCATCTGTTTTACAAAATTTAGGAGGGAGCATTTTTACAAGTCATGGTAAAAACAAAAACAAAACTCTGAACTCCCTTAACATTTGTCTACTGTCACTCTATAATTTCATTATCCTTTTAAAACCTAGGGCACCAGAGGGAACAAAATCACAGATGTAGTCACAGATTAAGTTCAGGATTCTGGGGTCTTTGAATTTATTGGATTCTTGAATAATTTCTGTATTTCTTTTTTTTTCCCTTCTGTCTTCCACTCTCTGTTGCTCAGCTTTTTTGTATTCAATCAATCCTCATTCATCAATTCTTCCTCTAGTCTAGGTTATATGATGCAGAAGAATATTCACCCCACTCTTAGCATTCTCAGGAACAAACATTCAGATGGGATTGCCTTCCTCAATGACCCATAAAACATTGCTTCTATTATTATCTCTGTGTGGGCATTTGAATGTGAGTCATGCCATTTTCTTCCTGTTTTATTCACAAGCACATTTCAAAATGCCAATCAAAACCACTGGAGATACTGCTCCTATTTGGGATGAAAAAGATAATCCCTGACAGTATTTTGAATTTTTGGTCATGCTTCTATGTATAATACATTTATATATATTTTTTAGTCAGAATAATAATTGGGGAAGCTAGTGTGTTTAGCAAATGAATGAGGCTCTGTTCTGAAATGCATCAAGAATTACATTATAAGAATTCAGGCAACTGTTTTACATGGGATTGATCCCTATCATCTTGTTTAAAATGACATTTTAAAGTTTTAAATGGAAGTAGATTTTTGCTGTTTGTTCCTATATGATAAATTGTTTGAAATAAGACCTTGGCACGTTAGTTATTGATAAATAATGCATTTTTCTTCTTGTTTAAAAATAATTTCTAATTATTTGAGCTACAGAAATCAAAATAGAATTACATGTATATCTGAGACCCAATATTTTTTAGGGGGAGAAACACAATAATGGGTCTGAATGCTAACTCCAATCAAAGCAAACTCTTGCAATTATTTAATTTCTGCCCTTTGTCAACTGTTGTGATGGTCACACTTGTGGTTTTCTGATAGGTAATGAGCCAGTGCCGGGCACGGAACCAGCACATACCTCTCAGTTTGCATTACCTACCCTGGTCCCCTTGTGCCTCCTTTCACATTTGCTTGTGTGATTGTGTGGATCCCGTGGAATGATATTTGAGGAAGTGCATTTTATAGTATTTGGTGCGATACCAATTAAAGAAACTTCATTCAATACAAACTCTTACATTAAATAACTGGTTATATCCATCAGAGACAGAGAATTAATTTTCAATTAAAAGCCTAGGATTTAAAAGGTTTTCCATTACCTTTATTAAAATAAAAAACAAACAGCTTTTCCTTTATATTTCAGAAGAGGCTTTTGCTTTTAGCTTTCGACTTTTGTTATAATATTTGAGCGGACTTAATATTTGTATTTGTTCCACGCACATTTTGGTATTTAATCTTAAGTAAAGTGACCAAATGGAAACTAACGTCTGGAGAACACTGAATAAAGCGCATAAACACTCCCGGTAAGGTCTTAGGAAACTTTAGGAATGGCCTAATTCAACCAACTTGTTTTGCAGGTAAGAAAACTGAGTTATAGATTATCAAGGTGGGGGAATAGTTCCTGCATTCAGAATAAAGCTAACGGGAATTTTTATTAAAATTGTTTAGCTAATGATCAGCTGATCTAGGCCCAGAGCCAAGCCTGCTGATAATGAGTACAGTGTTTTTTCTCTTTGCCAGAACTTTATAGCTGATACCCAAAAATCACAAAATTCTTTAAAACTCAAAAGAAAAGAAAATCAAAACAAAGAAAGATTGTCATGTATTTAATTGATCTGAATGAATAACTCTACAATTCATATGTCATATGTGTTTATACTTGAGGTATGTGAAGTAACCACTAAGATGGGAAGTTAAAAAGGCACATTTGAGAGCCAGGCAAGACTAAGGAATTCTGTTGTAGATCTTATAATTCTGTATGCAGCTCCTGGTTGACTTGTGGTTAAGCATTCTTATGATATACAATATTAATTTTATGCAAATGATAACTACTAGGAAATGTTTCTGTATAGAACACTAGTATAATATTTTATAAAAGTTTACCATACACTGCTAAACTGTAAAAAAACTGCAGCTACTGTTTACTTGTGTGAAAACAGAAGCACTTTGAAGACACCTGAGAGATCTCCTGGAAACAGCACATTTTTAAGTAATTTCTTATTAAAAATGACAATGATTTGAAATTATGTTAGTGAAAACAATTGAAGTGAATGTTTAATTAAATTTGTATTTATTGATTTGAGAGAGAGAGAGAAAGAGACATCCATCTGTTGTCTCATTCATTGGTTGGTTCTTGTGTGTGCCCTGGCCAGGGGTCAAGCCTGCAGCCTTGGCATACTTGGATGATGCCCTAACCAACGGAACTGCCTGGCCAGGGAGTACTTATTTTTAATACAATGAAAAATTCTCAGAAGGCTTTCCTGATGATGCCTCCCACTGTCCATTTGGCTTCCAATGCAAGGCAAACAGGCTCCTCTCTGAGTTACAGAAGGCCACTATACCAACATCTTTCTGTTTTCCTCTTTCTCCTACTCAGAGTTCACTTTGGAAACAACATGATAAATCAATATGCTTGTGTTTGTTACAGATGGCTCATGAAACAATTATTGTGGGGGGACTTCAAGGATAAGATCATGTATTTTAAGCACACTTCAGGCAGAAAGGGTATTGTGAGAAATTTTAGGCCCACAGGAGTGTCCAACCTTTTGGTATCTCTGCACCACAAGCTGTCTTGGGCCACACATTGAATACATAGAAACATGTATTCACAAAAGAATCTCATATTGTTTAAAGCAAATTTACAATTTTGTGTTGGGCCACATTCACATCCATCCTGGGCTACATGCGGCCCACGAGCCACAGGTTGGACACCTCTGTGGGAGTGTAGAAAAACATAGCTATCTGGAAAATGTCAAATAAGGCAGTATTGTTCTCACTTATTTGACAGAAGAAAGCTAAAAGTTAAATAATTTGTTCACAGATTCCCAGACAATAAATTGACAAGTTAAAACCAATGCCTATTTTCCTATTACCTTATCTTTCTCATTTATCTTATCTATCTCATTTGGACCATTTTATACTCTAAGATAGTTTATTAAAATAAAAAATATTGCATCAAATCATTTGTGTACAAATTTAGTAAAACTTATTAGGCATAGTTTCATTGACCTTTTCGATTGGAATTTATTTTTCAAAAATTTTAAAGTAAAATCTCTTCTTATTTTTTAGTTTTTCCAACTCGGCTTTTGGTTACACATGTTTAGCTTAATAACATACAATGTGATATTTATATACTTTGACATTTTTAAGTGTACACTAAAGTATTCTTAGCTACATATACGTTACTGCAAGTGGATCTCCAGAAATTTTTCAGATTGTGCAAATGAAACTCTATATCCATAGTACGTTAGTTCTTATTCCCAGCTTTCTCCAGCCCTGGGCCGCTCTTCTACTCTCTGTTTCTGTGAGTTTACCTATGTTAGATACTTCATAGAGGGGAAATCATGCAGTATGTGTCTTTTTGTGATTGGCTTATTTCACATAGCATAATGTCTTTAATCTTCATCCATGTTATAGTATATGGCAAGCTTTTCTTCTGTTTAAAGGGTAAATGATACTCGGTTGTATGTATATACCTCATTTTCTTTAACCATTTATCTGTTGATGATCACTTAAGTAGTTTCACCTTTTTGGCTTCTGTGATTAATGCTGCAGTAAATATGAGTGCAAGTATCTCTTTGAGATTTTGTTTTATTTTATTTTGGATAACTATCCAGATGTGGGGTTTCTGGATTCTATGGTAGTTCTACTTTAAATTTTTCGAGGAAGTTTCATAGTGTTGCTAGTAGCAGCTAAACTTTTTTACATTCTCATCAACAGTGCCCCAGTGTCCCCATATCTCTACATACTCACCAGCACTTGTGACTTCCCATTTTGTTTGTTTTTCACAATGGTCATCCTAACAGATTTGAGGTACTATCTCATTGCTGTTTTGATGTGTATTTTGTTAATGGCTAGTGATGCTGATTGTAAGCATTGGTCATTTGTATGCCTTTCAAGTTATTGGCAGATTTTTAGATCAGGCTATGTAGAATGTTTTTTATTTGTTTGTTGTTGTTGAATTGTAGAAGTTTCTATATATTTTAAAGATTGTCCCTTTATCCTATATATGATCCAAAAATATTTTCTCTTGTTCTGTAGGTAGCCCTTTCACTCTGTTGATTATTTCTACTGCATGGAAATTTTCTGCTAGACAAGCCTCTCTTGTCTGTATTTGTTTTTGTTGCCTGTGAATTTGCTGTCATATCTAAAAATCATTGACAAGACAATTTATGAAGTTTTTTCCTTATGTTATTTCTAGTAGTTTTATAGTTTCAGGTATTAAATGCAAGTTTTTGATCTATTTGAGATGTTTTTTATGAATGGTATAAATAAGGATCCAATTTCATTCTTTACATGTATTTTTTAACAGGATTTCGCACCTTCAGTGAACACAGTAGTTATGATATGGGTTGGAGCTTTATAGGCAGGTAAAATGCACAATGCTTTTAATATGGCTTTTGCCCAACACATTACAGAATCAAAAAAATAGAATCATGTAGAAGGAAAAAATAAAATGTCTGAAACAGCCCTGGCCAATGTGACTCAGTTGGTTGAAGAATGATCCCATGCACCAAAAGGTAGCCAGTTCGAATCCTGGTCAAGGCACAAACCTAAGTTCCAGGTTCCACCCCTGGTAAGGACATATGTGGGAGGCAACCTGATCAATGTTCTGCTCTCATATCAATGTCTCTCTGTCTCTCTGTCTGTCTGTCTCTCTCTCTCTCCCTCACTCTCTTCCTCTCTCCCTAAAGATCAATGAACATATCCTTAGGAAAGGATTTTAAAAAATGTCTGCAATGCATTCTATGAGAGATCTCTTCCTTTTCTTAATATAGTTATTGATGTAGTTAAAATATTGAGGAATGGAGATGGGAAATTAATATTTAATTGAAGCACATGCAAAACATAGTTTGGGTATTTAGTAGGCACTATGTTAAGTGGGTAGACACATTGTAATGTAGTTGCCAAATGTACACTATTAATATAATTATAGAATCTAAAATAACATGTTGATAACCCCTACTATATTTTAATTCCTAAGTACTGCATACTAAAAGAGACAGAGACAAACTCAAGCTTACAGAGCAGATAATGAGAATGGTTAAAGAAATCACATCACAGTAAAATTGACCTAGAAATTGAAGTTTTTATTCCAGGAAAAAGAAAAATCAAGAAAATGTAATATCTTAGGTTGAACTACTAGAAATGCTGTAATAAGGAAAAGATATTGAACTTTCTTTTTCATAATGTTAAGAGGTTGAATCAGAACTCCTAAGTAAAAAGTGCATGAAAAACTGCATCAACACATTCCAGGAGATAGATATATATTAAATATATATATATATATTTAATTTTATTACTTTATTGTTGATCAATCACAGTTGTCTGCATTTTCCCCCACCTCTCCCCCACCACCCCAGCCAATCCCACCTCCCTCTCTTTCTCCCACCCTTCCCCTTGGTTATGTCCATGTGTCCTTTATAGTGGTTCCTGAAAACCCTTGCCCCCACTGTTCCTTTCCCTCTCCCCTCTGGCTAGTGTTAGATTATTCTTAATTTCAATGTCTCTGATTATATTTTGTTTGCTTTTTCTTTTGTTGATTATGTTCCAGTTAAAAGTGAGATCATGTGGTATTTCTCTCTCACCACCTGGCTTATTTCACTTAGCATAATGCTCTCTAGTTCCATCCATGCTGTTGCAAAGGGTAGAAACTCTGTCTTTCTCTCTGCTGCATAGAATTCCATTGTGTAAATGTACCACAGTTTTTTGATCCACTCATTGACTGATGGGCACTTAGGTTGCTTCCAGCACTTGGCTATTGTAAATTGTGCATCTACAAACATCGGGGTGCATAGGTTCTTTTGGATTGGTGTTTCAGGGCTCTTAGGGTATAATCCCAGCAGTGGAATTGCTGGGTCAAAAGGCAGTTCCATTTTTAGTTTTCTGAGGAAATTCCATACTGTTT
>VMDR010029759.1:0-12616 GCA_007922815.1 Macrotus californicus
GGACAAAATGGCAAGAGAAAGAAATAAGATATGTAAGAATTTCAAAGGAAGAAACAAAACTGTTAACATTTGCAAATGCTATGTTTCCAACCTGAAAACCCAAATGAGAGTTTAGCAAGTTTGCTGAGTACAAATAAACATAAAAATCAATTGCATTTCTCCATTGCAGCAATAGTTAGAAACTGTATACTTAAAAACTGTATCATTTGTGACTTCTGGTCAAGATGGAGGTGTAGGTAAACATGGCTCAACTCCTTGCAAAACCACAGCAAAAATTACAACAAGACTACAAAACAAATATCATCCAGAATTGTCAGAAAATCGAGTTGTATGAATGTCCAACAGCCAAGAAATTAAAGAAGTCACACTCATCCAGATGGGAAGGAGGGGTGGAGAGACACGGAGATGCGTGGAGAGGTGCAGAGAGGTAGAGCTGCAGAATGGGTGGCCCCACATTCACGTGTGGTGGATAAAAATCAGGAGGGATAGCTCGGGAGCAAGGAATCACAGCCCCACATCAGACCACCCAGCCCAGGGTTCCAGTGGTAGGAAACTAAGTCCCCAAAACTTCTGGCAGTGAAAACCAGTAGGGATTGGGGTAGTAGAAGAAACTGTGGGATTCTCAGGAGTCTCCTCTTAAAGGGTGCACAATGGACTTAGGACTTATGCAGACTCACTCACTCTGGGCTTCAGCCCCAGGGCAGTAGCTGGAAAGGCACCAGTGGTATATGGGGAGAAACTGAAGTGTCTAGCATCAGGGCGAGTGCTGGGGGACAGCTTCCTCCTGGACAAAACTCCAGAGGCCAGGCAGTAGCATTGTTCCCTCTCTAAACACTCCCCCACACAGTCACAGAGCAGTGAAACCACATCCCATATCGGAGACTCCGTCAAGCTGGTTCACACGAGTTTCCCCACCTTGGTGATTTCCTAAGTCTCCATTCTATCCAACTTACCAGTGCACTTTTCCACAATAAGCCACACTACTAAGACAGGGAATCAAAGCAGCTCTACCTAGTAAGTAGAAACAATCACAGGAGGCTGCCAAAATGAGAAGACAAAGAAATATGGCCCAAATGAAAGAACAGAACAAAATGCCAGAAAAAGAACTAAACAGAATGGAGATAAGCAACCTATCAGATGCAGAGTTCAAAATACTGGTTATTAGGATGCTCAAGGAACTCACTGGGTACTTCAACAGCATAAAAAAAAACCTGAGCAGAAATGAAGTTTACAAATAAAGAAAAATTTATAGGGAAACAAGAGTGGAGTGGATGAAGTTGAGAAATCAATGATTTGGAACATAAGAAAGAAAAAAAACATTCAATCAGAACAGCAAGAAGAAAAAAGAATTTTAAAAAATGAAAATAGGCTAAGGAGCCTCTAGGACAACTTCAAATGCACCATTTGAATCATAGGGCTACTGGAAGGAGAAGAGAAAGAGCAAGAAAATAAAAACTTATTTGAAAAATAATGAAAGAAAACCTCTCCAATTTGGTGAAGGAAATAGACATACAAACAAGTCCAGGAAGCACAGAGAGTCCCAAACAAGTTGGACCCAAAGAGGGCCACACCAAGACACATCATAATTACATTACCCAATATTAAAGATAAGGAGAGAATCTTAAAAGAAGCAAAAGAAGAGTTACCTACAAAGGAGTTCTCATAAGACTATTAGCTGATTTCTCAAAAGAAAACTGAAGGCAAGAAGGGACTGACAAGAAGTATTCCAAGAGATGAAAAGCAAGGACCTACAACCTAGATTACTCTATCCAGCAAAGCTATCATGTAGAATGGAAGGGTAGATAAAGTGCTTCCCAGACAAGGTAAAGTTAAAGGAGTTCATCATCACCAAGCCATTATTATATGAAATGTTAAAGGGACTTATTTAAGATAAAGAAGAAGATCAAAACTATGAACATTAAAATGGGAATGAATTCACAACTATCAACATTTGAATCTAAAAAGCAAATTAAGCAAACAACCAGAACAGAAACAGAATCATAGATAAGGAGATCATTTGGAGGATTATTATTTGGAAGAGGGAAGGGGGAGAATAGGGCGAAAGGTACAGGGATTAAGAGGTACAGATTTGTAGGTATAGAATAGACAGGGAGCTGTTAGGAACAATATAGGAAATGGAGTAGCCAAAGAACTTATATGCATGACCCATGGACATGAACTAAGAGGGAGGATTGCTGGAGAGAATGAGGGTTAATATGTGGAGGGAGGAAAAGGGGAAAATTAGGACAACTGTAATAGCATAATCAATAAAATATATTTAAAAAATAAAAACTATCATTTGCAATAGTATAAAAAGATAAAGTGGCTACAAATAAATCTAATAAAGTTATTAAAGATTTTTATGATGAAAAATTATAATTTTATTGAAAGATATTAAAGACCTAAGTAAGTGAAGACATTTACTTGTGTATGGATGGGATATAATTAAAATGTCCAGTTTCCCCAAACTGATTTTTAGATTTAAAGCAAACAGAAGTCTCACAGTACTTGTGAGTTTCAGGGGGTTGTTTTTAATGGAATTTCACATGATCTACATAAACCAGCAAAAGGCCAAAAAAAGAAAAAAAAGTCAGGACACTACTGAAAAATAAAAAGATGTTAGAATGGATATGAAGCTGTAGTAATTAAACAATTATAGTGCAGGGTTGAATAAAGTATAGAAAAAATAAACTCATGTATATTTACACTTGATGCATAACAGTTTCACAGTAGCTGGATGGGAAAAATAAGGTCTTTTAAATAAGGATTACTTGAACAATATGATATGCTATGTATAAAAAGTGAGACTGGATCTGTATTTCATATTATAAATAAAATTTGTTACAGAGAGGTCAAAAAGTTGAATGTGAAAGTTAAGACTATAAAACTTTTAAGACAACTTAAGATACTTTTTTTGCCTTGGGTAGGGAAGTTTTCCTTAAACATTTAAGAACTACAAATTGTTTTTTAAAAACCTATTAAATCATGTATTTTTAAATTAAGAACTTCTATTATTAAAAATTCAGCATGAAGAAGGTGAAATTAAGCCACAACTGGGAAAAATAATTTATGGCAATTAAACTGGATTAATATCCAGCATACAAAAAGGACCCTTATGAATCAATATGCATGAGATAATTCAAAATAAAAGTGAGCAAAGACTTGCAGGTCTTCACTTAGAGGATAGTCAATATGAAAAGATTTTCAAACTTCATTAATAATCACAGAAATAAAAATTAAAATACAATGAGTTGTTCCATCTTACATCTATTAGGATGGGTATATAAAAACAAAATAAGACAAAGGCAGACAAAACAGAAAATAAGCATCGGAGAGAATGTGGAGAAATAAGAACACTTGTGCACTGTTGGTAGAAATGTAAAATGGTGCAGGCACAATGGAAAATAGGATGGAGTTTATTAAAAAATTAAACATATCCATCTTGAGTTTATTTTGCTGTATGGTATAAGTTGGTGGTCTAATATCATTCATTTTTTTTTTGCATATACCTGTCCAGATCTCCCAACATCATTTGTTGAAGAGGCTATTTTTATTCTACTTTATGCTCCTGCCTCTTTTGTCAAATATGAAACCATATTGACCATATTGACATGGGTTTATTTCTGGGATCTCTATTCTGTCCCATTGGTCTATGTGTCTGTTCTTATGTCAGCACCAGACTGGTTTGATTACAGTGGTCTCATAATATAGTTTGATGTCAGATATTGTGATCCTTCCTACTTTGTTCTTCTTTCTTAAAATTGCTGAGGCTATTTGGGGGCATTTATGGTTCCATATAAATTTTTGAAATATTTGTTCTATATCTGTGAAATATGTCATTGGTATTTTGATAGGGATTGCATAAAGGAACCCTAGTGCACTGTTGGTGGGAATGCAGACTGGTATAGCCACTGCTGAAGACAGTATGAAATTTCCTCAGAAAACTAAAGATGGAACTGCCTTTTGATCCAGCGATCCCACTTCTAGGATTATACCCTAAGAATTCTGAATTACCAATTCAGAAGAATCTATGCACCTCAATGTTCAGAGCAGCATTATTTACAATAGCCAAGTGCTAGAAACAGCCTAAGTGCCCATCAGTAAATGAGTGGATCAAAAACTATGGTACATTCACATAGTGCAATACTGCACAGCAGAAAGAAAGAAGGAACTGTTACCCTTTGTGACAGCATGAATAGAACTGGAGAGCAGTATGCTAAGTGAAATAAGCCAGGCCATGAAAGACAAATACCATATGATCTCACCTATAAATGGAACCTAATCAACAAAACAAACAAATGAGCAAAACGGAACCGGAGACTTGGAAATAAAGAACAAAATGACAGTGACCAGAGTGGAGAGGGGAGGGGGATAACAGGGGAAAGAAGGGGAAGGGGCAAGCGAAGGAATACGAATAGAGGACTCATGGGCACAGAAAATGAGGGGGCTTGATTGTGGGTGCTGGGGGTGGGGTTGGGGTAGAGGAGAGCAATGGGGAAAAAAGTGGGACAACTGTGACTGAACAACAATAAATTTTTTAAAAAAGACAAAAGAATCAAACATAGAACAACCATATGACCCAGCAATTTCACTTCTGGGTATATCCCCAGAATAATTGAAAGCAGTATCTCAAAGAGATATTTATAGGTTCATGTTTATAGAGGCATTATCCACAAAAGCCAAAAAGATGGATCAACCTAAGTATCCATCGACAGATAAATAAACAAAATGTGGTGTAAACGTACATTGGAATGTTATTCAGCCTTTAAAAAGAAGGAAATTCTGACACATGCGACAATGTGGATGCCCCTTTGCTAAGGGAAACAAGTCAGTCACAAGAGGGCAAATACTATAGGACTACGTTTATGTGAGGTACCTAGAATAGTTAAATGCGTAGAGACAGACAGTGTAGTGGTTTCCAGGGGCCGCAGAGAGAGAAGAATGGGGAGTCAGTGCTTAATGGGTGCAGTTTCAGTTTTGCAAGACGAAGAGTTCTGGAGCAGGATGGTGGTGAGGGGTGTACAAGAATGTAAATGCACTCAGTGTCACTGAGCCGTACACTTAAAAATGATTAAGATGGTAAAAAGTTAAGTAAAAAGAAATACCATAGTACAGGATGGGGAAAAAGTGGGTTTACAGTTGTCCACGTGGAAAACAACACAATAATTAATAAATTATAATACAAGAATAAACTCTATATAATTTCATGCCCTTCAGAATGGCAACCCTTAAAGTCTGGACAATAGCAAGTGATGGTGAATATGGGTATGCGGAACAACATTCTCATGCAGTAACTTTGCAATAGCTTTGGGGAAATAACTTTGCATTATCTTATAAAACAAAAGATATGTATAGCTGATACATTCCTAGGTATAGACGTCAAAATAACTTTTGTACATTGTACACTACGACATTTCAGCACTGTTTATAATGGCAACACAAACAAACACATCGAAAATAACTTACAGATGTACAAACAGTAGAATGAAGAAATACATTTTCATATATTCATGAAATGCTACACTACACAACAGTAAAACGTGGTTGAATTCAAGGAACATAATGTTGACTAAAAAATAAAGTGGCAAAACAATATACAGTCTGGGTGGAGATTCTATTCTATACGTTCAAAATCCCATAAAATTAAATAATACACTGTAAAAGGATAGAAAGCAAATGCAGTAAAGCTATTCTAAAAAGTAAGAGGATGAAACAAACTCAAAGTTCAGAAGAGCATTAACTTCTGAGCTGCATGCAAGGGACATGGAATAAGATGAGGTAGAGGCCCCTGGGGGATTCAAAGGTATGTTTCATTCATTAAACCTAAAGTGGTTACATGATAGTTCCCTGTATGTTTTTATGGCTTAAATCTGTTTTATAAATATTAATTACATCTTTTTAATATTTAATAAGACAGGTTTGGTTGTTTTTTAACACTGGCTCACAGGTGTGTTAGAGGGTACATTAGCAGCAATCAATCAACTAGAGGCACACGTGGATGTCTATGTAACTCACATCTATGTGTACATATATATAAATATGTGAAGTATATTCTCTTTTCAAGGTAGGCCTGTTTACACAAGGATTTATAGAGGAAAAGCCTTCCAGAAGGATCTCCTTAAGGGGGAAGTTGGAAATCTAAGAGAATGAAGGTAGTAATGACTGGTGACTTTTCCTGAGAAGATGAGGGGTAGGGGATCCAAAGCACAGGAGACAACACTGGCCTCAGCCAAGAGAAGGCACAGATGTGGCTGGATGCAGTAATTTGTTGGGTATCAGAAAGGGATGGGAGTTTCCTTCTAGCAGAGTCTGTAAAGTGAAAGGCAAAGGTATCTTCTGAAAGTGAGGGAGTAGATAGGAGGTAATGCCAGACACGATTAAACGTGTGGAAGCAAGAGATGGGTAACTGGACAAGATCATGGAAAGGAGGGCCTGGGAAGGCTAGAGAACAGAGGGCACAATATATCAGGGTCTTCAATCTTTCTATTCCCTTTCCAGCTTTATCGAGATATAATTGACATATAATATCGTGCGAGTTTGAAGTACACAATGTGATAATCTGATATATGTATATACTGCAAAATGGTTGCCACACTAGTGTTGGTTTCCACATCCATCACCTCACACAGTTACCTTTCATGTGTGTGTGGTGAGAATTTTTAAGATCTACTCTCACAGAAACTTTGGAGTGTACAACACAGCATCTTTGACTACAGTCATCATGCTGTGCATTATGACCCAGAACTTACTCATATTATAACTAGAAGTTTATGCCTTTTGACCAACATCTCACTGTTTTCCCTCCCCCTCCCCCTCAGCCCCTGGTAACCACTCCTCTACTCTCTGTTTCTATGAGTTTGTTTGTTTTGGTTACTTTAGATTCCACATATAAGTGAGATCATAGAGTATTTTTCTCAGTCTGACTTTTTCACTTCGCAAAATGCCCTTGAGGTTTATTATAGTTTGATGTAGCCCCACTTGCTGATTTTTGTTTTTGTTGCCTGTGCTTTTGGTGACACATCCAAAAAGCCATTGGTAACGCCATTGTCAAGCAGCTTTTTCCCTGTGTTTTTTCTTCCAGGACTTAAGGTTTAGGTCTTATATTTAAGTCTTTAATCCATTTCAAATGGATTTTTGTGAATGGTGTAAGGTGGGGTTTCAGTTTTATTCCTTCACATGTGGTTATCTAGTTTTCCAGCACCATTTATTGAAGAGACTATTTTTCCCCATTGCATATACTTGGCTCCCTTGTCAGATATTAGTCAGATATTATGTGTGGGTTTTTTTCTGGTCTCTTGACTCTGTTCCATTGGCCTACGTGTCTATGTTTATGCCAGGACAATACTGTTTCAATGACTATAGCTTTGCAATATAGTTTAAAATCAGGGATGTGACGACTCCAGGTTTGTTCTTCTTTCTCAAACTTTCTTCAGCTGTTCAGGGTATTTCATGGTTCCCTACAGATTTTAAATTTCTTTAAAAAATGCCATTGAAATTTTGATAGGTATTCATTGAATCTATACATGACCTTGGGTAGTGTGAACATTTTAGCAATATTAATTTTTATAACCCATGAAAACAGGATATCTTTCCACTTATTTGTGCTTTCTTCCACGTCTTTCATCAATCTTATAGTTTTCAGTGCGCAGATCTTTACCACCTTGATTAAAGTTATTCCTAAATATCTTATTGCTTTTGAGGCTACTATGCATGGGATTTTTTAAGTTTCACTTTTCAGGTACTTTGTTGTTAGTGTATAGAAACACAGTTGATTTTTATATGTTGATTTTGTATCCTGCAGCTTTACTGAGTTTGTTTATTAGTTCTAAGTATTTTGGTGGAGTCTCTATGTATTCTATATACAGAGTGAGGCAAAAGTAGGTTTACAGTTGTTCATATGGAAAGTAATACAATAATTAATAAATACTAATGCAAGAATTAATGGTGTTTTACGTACTCACAACTGTAAATCTACTTTTGCTCCACTCTGTATAAGATTATGTCTTCTGCAAGTAGAGACAGTTTCACTTCTTCCTTTCTGATTTAGGTGTTAATTATCTATCTATCTATCTATCTATCTATCTATCTTTTTCCTGGTTGCTCTGGCTAGGACTCCCAGTGTTATGTTAAATAGGAGTGGTGAGAGTGGATGTAGGGTGGTCAGTCTTAACTTCTCCCTCGTTTCTGGTCTCTACGACACTTCTAACATCTGACAGCTGAGAGCACCATGGGTTAAAGTCCACAGTGAGGGCTGGAAGACAAACTCTAAGGATGGTGGCTTTGGTCAGAGGGAGAGTGTTGATGAGGGCACCTTGGGGACTTGGTCATAGTCAAATGGGTCATTGCTCTGAGTTGGGGGAGTAGCTGGGCAATGCTCAGAGAGTAAAGGAAGGATAAAAGCTTCACAGCTCAGAAAGAACAAACACACATACCTCAGTTCATTAATTACTGAAATTGCTGAACTGCATAATATATCAGGGGGCCAAGAGAAAAAGATTTCTTTTGAAAAACAATAGGTAAGGCTGCCCCTAACAGTGCTGAGAAGGTGCTAAGATTTGGGAGAAATGCAGAGTTATGTGAACACCACAGTGTGTTCAGTGATTTGAAGTTTTATTGTGCCCAATACATAAGCTTCTTTGCAGTGGCTTTGAAGATAGAATTTATTTGTCCAAGCAAAAGTATTTAATTCTGTTGTACTGCAGCCTATAAAATATTTACATTGTTATTCTACATATACACATTGCTTACATCCAACTGCTTTTCTCTCCGATGCACTTGAAATAAAAAATTTGGATTCCTGACAATGTCCTCTAAGCCAATAGAGGAAAGAATCACAGAATCATTGCAGCTCACAAAGCCCCCAGGACATCAAACAGTTCATCCTTTTGCCTTTAGGCAGGATAGAACCCAAACCAGCCTCAATAAAGAGGCATATCTCCCAAACCTAAAAAATCTAGAAGATAGAATGACCAGTCTTTCTTAATGATCACTTATTTCTCTCAAAACACTCTCTCCTACAGTAATTAGTGTGTTTCTTAGAGAATGTGTTATTTAAAGAGAATGTCCCAAAGTCAGTGACAAATGGACTCTGAGCTGCAAATGTATGAAGTGAAGTAGCAGTAGTTTAGGCTAGTGTGGTGGAGGTAAAAATAATTAAACAGGGACTCAAAGGCCTGCATTTGCTGCCTTGGTCCTCCATGGCCCATGTGAAGGTGAACAGCCAAGGCCATGTCTATCCTTCCTAGTTAGTATCTTTATCATAGTATAATAATAAATGCTCGTTCCCCCTACTTCCAAGTGTTTGAGGATTAAAAACTATGTGTAAGAAAGAGCTTTGAAAAGTATAAAGTATGGTACAAAGATCAAGATTTCAAACAGTTCATTATCATGTGTTGAATGATAACGGCCATCATGAATATATTTTCTTTTACTATATCACAGAAAACTGGCTGCAAGTTGGCTTTTGTTTTTCCTTCGGAGGCAAACAACAACTGGTATCATATTGATGATGCTTGGTTGTTGGAGGGCAAATTACTGAGTGTGCAAGTTTTCCAGTCCTTTCCTTGGTCTCCCATCTCCTTCCTGCCTGTTTTCTGATTTCAGTGCTCCTTACCCTCTCCACCTGCGTGTGCGTCCACCAGATTGACCTGTTCATTGACCCTGAAAGTCTTTGCATTCCCATGTGTGTGCATCTTTGCTCTTGCCTCCTCTCCCTCTTGAACTGGACTCTTCTCTTCCCCTCTGAAGATTTGTCAAAGAACACGCTCCTGCAAAGGGGCTCCTGTCCTTCCCAAGCACCTACTGGAAGATGTGGAACTGCACTCCTCACTTGACTGCCTTTGGAGGATGTCATTTTCCATTCACTTAAGTCTTATCCCCTCAGCAATGAAGATTATATATGTATTGACAGCCTGAACAATGCATTTTTTTTTTTGCCTTTTCCAAGTCAAACAGCATGTGCCTAGTAAGTATTCGGCATTGTAAAGAGTTAGATATGGAGAATAAAATGAAGAACTATTCAAAAAAATTTTTTCTTGTGTGAGGAAGCAAAGTTGATTTGGAAACTCTGGATTCAGTTTTTCTATGCTGGATAATTAAGCACAGTATTTACTTATGGCTTAAGATAGGACATGAGCAAACTAGATATCATGTAATCAGTGAAGGAGGTCAGAGAAGCATGAGGGAAGGTTCCACTGCATGAAGTCACGGCAACAGCCTTTCTTTTTTTATGACTGGGGTTATAAAGCATGGACTATATAAATATTCATAAAAACACACGCTGCAACTACACACTGGAAACCAATGCAGTTGCCACAATGCAGGCCAGACCTGTGCTCTGACTATTACCACCAGCAACAGCTACGTACCGAATAGGTTAAGCCGTTGGAAGCTTACTGCTCAAGTAGAGGTTTGAATACTTGTCACGTGATGCTGAAACCTCAGTTATGACTAATCTGGTGTGTACAGCAAAGGAATCATTTAGGGCGCTGTACTGGAGTGTCTTAGAGCAATAGCCGAAGTGATGAGTTAGAGTGCTAAAGGGACTGTGTTTAAGAGAGTGTGCTTTTGGTAATGTTCTCACCCCAAGGACACATCTCTGAGTTGCGGGTGGAAGATAACTGTATACAACACAAGTGTATATGTAGGCACATAATGGATCTATTTACTTATATTTTACTGCCATGTCAGGAAGGATTTAGGTAGTTTAAAAACCACATTAAACCCAAAAGTATAAAATTGTGAAGGAAAACGGAGACAGGAAACACACACGCAGAGAAATGCACGTCTGGTGGCTGGAGGAAGACTGCAAATGTGACTGTAAGTTTGTCTGAAGACATTAAGGCAAATGAGCCAGCTTTCAGAGTCACATTAACTGCAGGATGAAAACAAGCCCATGTTTAAGAGAACCACAGCTTGCCCTGACGCGAGATGAAGATTTTGGTATACAATATACAGATGGTGTGTTATGGAATTGTACACCTAAAACATGTACTTTGATTAACCAATGTCACCCCAATAAAGTTTTAAAAATTTCTTCCAGAGACTCTCATAAAAAGACACTGTGAATGTGGTGGATGATGCCCTTCACAAAATTTACGGGACTTTTTCTGATAATGTCTCTCATACAAGCTGAAGACCTAAAAACAAGTGTATGAGAGATGCAAACCATGCTGTCCTGGTATGGAGCTCACTGAGGGCCTGGACTGACCCAAGGGTGGAAGCTCTGAAGCAGCATTGCCCAGTGGACTTTCTGCGATGATGATGTTCTGTATCTGTTCTGTCCAATATGGCAATCACCAGCCTCTTGTGACTATGAAGCACTTAACAGGTGGCCAGTGGATGGAGGAGCTGAAGTTTAACTCTTATTTTAATTCACTTAAATGTAAATAGCTATCTGTGGCTGGTGGTCATCATGTTGGACAGTGCAGCTCTATAGAAATGTCTGTATGGTAGGCCTTTCCAACAATCTCCATCAATATTATTTCTTGTGACTGAGACTTGGTAAGTTATCGGGTTAAAGGAACACGTAGAGCAGGAGGAAATTTTACCTCTGAAAGCATTTCTGGGTCTGCTGCAACATGGAGAAATTAGGCAGTAGAGGCCTCACAGCTCTGTGCCATCAGCCAGATGTACTTTTATTACAGAACATTTTCATATATGAGTATTCCTAGTTTATATATCTTGGGTTGGAAATTATAATCTGTGTTTGGATGCTCTAATCTACTTGTACCTTATGGGCAAATATATCATTTTAACAACTTTTTAAAAACCAGTATTGCTGATCTCCTTCTCAATTCAACATCTGAGATGCTAAAACTTTTCAGAGAAAAATCACACAAACACACAATTGGCATTCCTAAAAACAATTTCTGGTTTCTGATTTCAATGGGAACTTTGATGCTTTCATTTCTTAATTCTTCGGATTTTACTCTCTGGTGGACAGAGGGCCTTTTCCAAAATAACAAATTTGGATTACTGTGAAAGGCAGTCAACATTAGCAAGAGAGAAGTTGGCTTTTCTTTAGGTGATCCATTCATTCTGAAGCTTCCTCATTGCTCTGCTAGGATAGGTATAAGCATGGGTCTCTCCAGGGACAGAATGGTTTCTCCAGTCTGCCACAGAGAAAAGGCAGGTTGGAGCTGGGACGCTGAAAGGAGGGCAGAGGATTAGACAAGGAAGGACAGGGATGACTTCGGAGACAGGATTTTGAAGTTTCCATCTACAGTGGAGTGTGACTGAATTGGAAAGTCATCTGATGGGTGACAATGGAGAAATATATTATCCCAGGCATTGGATTCTGATTGTATCTATGATTATAATAAATTGGATTATGATTGATTATAAGCAAGATTGGGTATTTCTGGCAATAGACTATGCACCTTCTGGATGATATGGGACAAAATAGCAAGGTTCCATATGTGTTCCTATTCTACTCTCTCTCCTATTCTTTCTCGGGAATATCTTTGACCTTTCATAATTTCCTTTCATATGCCCATCAGTAGGTAATATCTACCTTACTGATAAACTAGAAATTTTCAGATGGATCTCTCTCCCTAAATTCACTCCCATTACAGGTGCAGGAATGTATTTCCATCTGTTCTTCACCCTTTCCCTT
>VMDR010029760.1:0-12618 GCA_007922815.1 Macrotus californicus
TAAACTCCTAACAGAATGGCATCATGTCATCTTGGTATAGCAGATGTTCTAGATGCATTTATTATGTCTCCCAGCTCAACTAGTCTGCAATAATTTTTCTGAGAATTGTTTCCCTTTTTCCCCACATCTACAGGACATAGAGCTGCATCTTTGTGCTGGATGCACTTTAAGATACCCTCCAAAAAGCCACACATATTTAAGATTTCTTGAGTTATGGTTGTATCAGTGCCTTGCTTCTCACTAATGGAATATGGCAAACAGATGGACATCGCTCCCTTGGTTAAATCATGTCATATGGCAAAATCAGTGAGATGCCACTCCCTTGATTATGTTTTGTTAAATAAGACTCTACCTTAGCTAGAGAGAGACAGATCCTCCTGCTGGCTTTAAAGAAGCAAACACCCACGTCGTGAATTCCCTATGGTGAGGACCACATGGCAAGAAACTGAAGTTGGTCTCTAGGACCTGAGGGCACTTCAGCTGAAAGCCAGTAAGAACCTGGGACCTGCAGTCACACAGCCTCAAGGAAGTGAGTAGTGAGGCTGGAAGCAGATTCTTTTCTCCTGGACCGTTTAGATGGAACGCAGCCCAGGAAGAAACCTTGATTACAACCTTGTGAAGACCCAGTTAAGCTGTGCTTCAAATCTCAACTCACAGAAGCTATTGGGTAATAAATGTGTATTATTTTAAGCCCTTTAAATTTATAATAATTTGTTGTGCAGCATAGAAAACAAAAACAGTCCCCAGTGTTTCTGTGTATTATGTGGTAAGATATCAGGATTAAATAAAGTCAGTGTCCTTTCCCAGGGAATTTGGAAGTTGGACTACGATTTTTCAGTTTCAGTCTGGGCTTGTGTTTTGACCAGAAGAGATTTAACAAGCAAGAGCTGTGACCAAGTAATTTTTTACAGCATCAGTTTTCAGCTTTTTTCATCTCAGGGCACACATACACTAATTACTAAAATTCTGTGGCACACCAAAAATACATTTTTTGTTAATCCGACAAAAATATGTACAATTTGATTCATTCACACTTGATGGCTATTGTGGTATTATTATTTTTTTGTTTGTTTGATTTGTTTTTGTCAATCTAGGGGAAAAGCCATCAGTGCCTTAGACTAAATAGTCAGATATTGCATGTTTTAAAAATTCCTGCAGCACACCAGGTGAAAATTGCTGTCTAGAGTGTGGGCTGAGTAGCAGAAGAGCTATTCTATAGAAAGACAATCAAATAGACAAACAGCAGTAAGAGTAGAAAAGGAATCTTTCATCATTTTCATTTAGCATTCTATTTTCTGATTTTAATTCATCTCATGTGGGCTAGTTGCATTTTAATACTTGACTTGGCTGCTATGTTATATTTCTGCATCTTTGTAATAAGTCTTCCTCTTATAAAGAAAGTTGTTTCAAGTTAGTATCTGCTACATGCAAGCAAGGTGTCCAAACAATTAAAGTAATACACAAAGCAAGGAAATTTGAACTACTCTTGATAAATAGTGGTAGTGTTTGGCAATATTACTTCCTAAAATATCTTTTTTTAAAAAAACTATTTTTTAGCTCTATAGGTTGAATTTATGTCCAGATTACTTTGTAAAAATAGCCTTCTCTTTTCCTGGCTAAATAATTAAAATTCACAATTCCCATAATGAGCTATAATCTTTAAGTGTACAAAGGGGGGTACTTAAAACAAGTATTTTATGGCTTTAAAACAAAATATTTAGTCCAGTACAATGTCTACTTGGAATAAAGTTAAAACAAAATTTGGGAATAAAGAGGCAAGAGTAAATACTAAGTGTCTCCCATAATCTTACTTTTAAATTTGACTAAAATAAATTGGCAAAAAGTAGTACCACATAGATTAGCTGTCAGTGAAGACTTAAAATCTGAATAATGAGATAGGAAATTGTATTCACATTATAAGATGATATTAGCAAGGTCACTTCAGAGAAAAAAATGACATTGACTTCACATATGATTCTAAATTAGAAAGTAATATAAGCAGCCACCATGAGTCAGAAAACGCCGCTAAATGGGTGCCGCGAGTGTACGGCTGTGACAAGAAAGCACATCATTAACACAAGGAGATGCACACCGAGGGGAAGGTTGTTTGTGTTAATATTTTTGAAATAAGATCCTTGTGACAAATGACCCTGATGACATAAGAGAGAGAAAACCTAAGAATAACTATCACCAATTTTTTTTAATTACTTTATTGTTGTTCAATTACAGTTTGCATTCCCCCCCCCCACCCCAGCCAATCCCACCCCCTCCCCTATTCCCACCCTCCCCCTTGCTTATGTCCATGTGTCCTTTAAAGTGTTTCCTGGAAACCTTTCCCTGCACTGTTCCCTCCCCCTTCCCCTCTGGCCATTGTAAGATTGTTCTTAATTTCAATGTCTCTGGTTGTATTTTGTTTGCTTTTTTCTTTTGTTGATTATGTTCCAGTTAAAGGTGAGATCACGTGGTATTTGTCCCTCACTGCCTGGCTTATTTCACTTAGCATAATGCTCTCCAGTTCCATCCATGCTGTCACAAAGGGTAGGATCTCCTTCTCTCTCTCTGCTGCATAGAATTCCATTGTGTAAATGTACCATAGTGTTTTGATCCACTCATTTAGTGATGGGCTCTTAGGTTGCTTCCAGCACTTGGCTATTGTAAATTGTGCTGCTATGAACATTGGGGTGCATAGGTTCTTTTGGATTGGTGTTTCAGGGCTCTTAGGGTATAATCCCAGCAGTAGAATTGCTGGGGCAAAAGGCAATTCCATTTTTAGTTTTCTGAAGAATTTTTATACTGTTTTCCACAGTGGCTCCACCAGTCTACAATCCCAAGACTCCCAAACTCTTTTTATGAAGCCAGCATCATCCTAATCCCAAAACTGGATAAAGACATAACCAAGAAAGAAAACTTTAGGCCAATATCACTGATGAACTTAGATGCTAAAATCCTCAACAAAATATTGGCAAACCACATTCAGCAATACATTAAAAAGATCATACACCATGATCAAGTGGGATTCATCCCAGGGATGCAAGGAGGGTACAATATTCGCAAATCAATAAACATAATACACCACATAAACAAAATGAAAGACAAAAATCACATGATCATATCAATAGAGGCAGAAAAAGCCTTTGATAAGGTACAGCATCCATTTATGATAAAAACACTGAGCAAAATGGGAATAGAGGGAGCATTCCTCAACATTATAAAGGCCATATATGAGAGACCTACAGCCAATATCATACTCAATGGGCAAAAACTTAGAACTTTCCCACACTTATCACCAACTTTTTTATTTTTATTTTTTAACTTTATTTAAAGATCTTCCCACATTCTATAGTTCCCCCCACCCCCCTCTAAAAATACTGGTTTCTTATATTGTGCTAGTCCAAATACTCATCAATCCTTAAAGTACATTATTTAATTCTAATTCCTATACAGCACCAAGGGAAAGTTAGAGAGTTTTCTAAATAATTGAATCATTTTCATTCAGCCATCACACATACATTTATTAAAGACCAAAGAAAGGCCGAATCTTGCGCTAGAGAGACTCACTTTGTCACAATAGCATAAAGTCTTTTTTTTTTCATTTTAACTTTTATCACCATAATATTTGAGCATAGTTTTAAAAAGTCTAACAAGGAGCAGCACTACTTGTTAGAACTACCAAGACTCACACCTAACAGAAGCTCCAGGCCCCCCATAGCCACTCCCGATAGTGTGTGTGACTTTATCTTCAAATATCTCCTTCATAGCAATGCATATTCTTCTACTTCCTTTTTTTGACTGTATTATCTTTTAACCGCCTACTATGGAGGAAGATTTACGACTATTACTACCTGTACCCTAATGCCATCTTTCCCTCCCAGTACGCCACCATCTTCATTCCTCATCCTTACAACTCGATTTTCTTAACATTCAGTGTGGTAGGAGAGGAGCTCCCTTTTCTCTTTATTTTATTGTGGACACTATTATAGATGTCCCCGTTCATGCCCCCTCTGCCCACTGCCACCCAGCCCCTGCTCCCCTTCCCTCTGGCTGTCGCACTGTTGTCTGCATCTACGGGTCGTGCATATATGTTCTTTGGCTAATCCCTCCACTTTCTTTCATCCAGTCTCTCCACTCCCCTCTGACAGCTGTCAGTCTGTTCCATGTTTCTGTGCCTCTGTTTCTGTTTTGTTTGTCAGTTTATTTTATTCATTAGATTCCACTTGTAAGTGAAATAACATGGCACTTATCTTTCTCTGACTGGCTTATTTCACATAGCGTAATGTTCTCCAGGTCCATCCATGCTGTGGCAAAAGGTAAGATTCTCTCTTTTTATGGCTGCTTAGTGTTCCATTGCATTGATGTACCACAGATCTTTGACCCACTCATCTACTGGTGACCACTTGGGCTGCTGCCACATCTAGACTGTTGTAAATAAGGGTGCTTTGAACATAGGGGTGCATATATTCTTTCAAATTAGTGTTTGGGGTTTCTTAAGATATATTACCAGAAGTGGGATCACTGGGTCAAAAGGCAGTTCCATTTTAATTTTTTGTGGAAACTCCGTGCTATTTTCTGCAGTGGCTATACTATTCTGCATATCACCAACATTTAAAATAGAATTGTGCTGGACTGAGAGGGTAAGGGGCATGCTTGTGTGCATGGTGCAGGAAGTGAAGCAGCACAGCGACCGGGTAGGTAAGCCTGCACAGAGCACAGGGTGTGCAGGTTCTGGAGAGCGGCAACCAGCACCCCTTCCCCTGTAGGGCTCTCGAAGCTGGTCCCCCATTGCTCGGGGATCTGACCAGGGTACCAAAGCACCCTCAGTCTCTGTCCCCTGCCACAGCTTCCAGTCCCTCTGGGCTTCAGTTTCCCAATTATATGTAGTGGGGAGCCAGGACATGTGATCCACAGGCAGGGCTCTATAATTCCTGAGTCCTGTACCTCCACCCTCTTCCTGAAAGTGGTGATTTAAAGTTTCCTATGTGCCTGGCTATGTGGCCTCAACGTGGCACCCCTAGAGTGAGAAGGTAGATGCAAGTTTGAGGGGTGGATAGTGACCAGTTTAGTGGGGTGGGGTGTGAGGTGGTGGACAGCAAAGGAGGGCACCAGGAGAAGGGGACTATGGCCCCATAACTCAGCTGGAGCTCAGGCCCCTGGCAGCTCCTTGTGTACTGAGTTGAACAGCTTTGGGATTTGAACATCTGGTATAGTCATTTCTTCATTCATTCTTTGAGCAACTATTAATCTGGTACTCTGGCTGCTAGTGATAAAATGGTGAGCCTGAACCCCAGCCCTCCTAGAGTTTACAACCTAAATCTAGTAGGAGAGACAGGCATAAATCAATAAATCAAGGAATCACAAAAGTAACTGTGTACTTAATTCTACATTAAGAACCAAAATGAGAGGCATAGGATATTAAGACAGGGATGGCAGATTGGCCTTGTCAGGGGTATCCAGGACTTTTTTCCTGGGAAAGTGGATGTTGATTTGAGATCTGAGAGAAGGGAAGTGGATATTCCAGATGGAGGTGCAAATGCCCTGTGATGGGAGGGGACTTGTGGCTGACATGTTGGCCATGGGCAAGTCCACTGTGGCTGAAATGTGAAGTATAGGGGTGATAGAGGTCTCTTGGCAGGGAGTTGCTGGTTGGACTGCTATTGTAGGCAGTTTGGTCTTTATCTGTAGAGCAATGGTAAGCCTCTGGGAGGGTTTTAAGCTGGTAAAATGATTAGTTAATGCCCCACAGGCTACAGTGAAAGCTCTGGTCCTGATGCTTGCTCTCAGGATTTCCTGGAGAGACTAAAGGGTGATGGACCCTAAGTATTATCTATGCTTTTTTCAACCCTCTCTAGAGCTCGGTTTCCCTTCTTACTCAATTTACACCACTTATAACAGCTGAGGAGAACAAAAGACAGTACCTGTCTTCATTGGGGCATTTGCCTAAGAAAAAGTGTCCTGCTCTTGGAATGTGCATTCTAACAGGAGCAGACAGGTGACAAATATAAAAAAGTTAATGATGTAGTGTGTTGGGGGATGGTAGATGCTAGCTACAGAAATAAGGCAGAGGGAAGTAGGGATGTCCAGTTATAAATAGGGTGATCAGGAAGCCCCACTGAGAAGGTGACATTTGGGCACAGACCTGAAAGAAGGTAGTGAGCTGTGTAGTTAGCAGTAGAGACAAAGAAGAGAAAAGACAAGGCAAGACAAGAAAAGAAAAGAGAAAAGAAAAGAAAAAAGGATAAGAAAAGAAGAGAAAACAAAAGAAAAGGAAAGGACTGTCCCATAGTGACCACAGGTGCTGGCTTGTGATTCAGCAGCATGCTGTTTAATGTATGGAAATTGGTTCTTAGGGGGAGGGAGGAAGGCCTAATTTGGAGCCTTCATTGATTTCCACAGAGGAAAGAATCCCACCCACACCAATTTCAAGCTAGCAATGTGAAGTCAATGAACAAGGAGTAAGGGAGAGATGTGCACGAATAGCTCAAGCCAGCTCCATCACAGATAATTTCCCTGGGAAAGGCCATCTGGATCCCACTGTTAGCCCGGTGGCCATGGGTGTAAGGCTTCTAATGAAGTTAGCCAGACTTTGTGTTAGAAATCCTTGATTCCTTGCCTTTTCACAGAAGAGGAAAAGTGGAGCTTCAGGCAGTTCTTGGAGTATGTCCATTGTATCTATAGAGCAGAAATATTAACAATTATGTGCCACCATCTATCGGGCATGAAAAAATATAAAATAATTTCTGAAGTTAATCACACACAATGGTTAGTGTACATAAAAGAGTCTTATTCTGCAGCTCTGGAATGGAGCACAGGAATCTGCTCTTTAATCAGCTCTCCTGGTAACACCAGTCCATCTGAGCCACAGAGGAACACACTTGAGAACCACCTGCTAAAGGTGCAACTCCATTTGTGACCAGCATCACTCTGCCAGGTGCAGCGCTAGGCTCCTGAAACCTGGAAGTGGATTAAGAAGCATGGCATGTTACAGAGAGCTCAGCCCTCTGTCTTTCTGCTTGCCTGGGTTTCCTTCTGTGCTCTGCCATCTGTGAGCCGTGCGACCTTGGGCAGTGCCTATGTGTTATTTGAGCCTCTGTTTCTAATGTACAAAGTATTACATACCCCTTCAAGCAAATGAGATAAAAATGGAAAGTGCTTAGTGCTGTGTCCTGAACATCAAAGGAAACCAAAGTTAATTTGTTTTTATACAAGGAACTGTCAAACTGTTTAAGGATGTAGTTAAGTAAACCAACTATTAAAATTTAGACCGTAGCCATGAATGGCTGTACATGGGTAAAGCCCAGAGAAAGTCCACCTGACTCAGTGAGGGTAGATCAAGTGAGGTTCAGTGACAAGGGTCTGTTTGAACTAAGTGTTTTGATGTAAATCTGGGGGATAAAGTTGGGGAGAGACAAAATATAATGAAATCAAATGTAGGAATGTGAGTAAAAGGATAAAGTGTTCAGGAACCAGTGAATGGTTTGCTTTGCCTAGAGTGCTGTAGTTCATTTGGTAGTATTTGGGGAAGTTGAGAAATACATATCAATACTTTTCAGAATATGAAGATGTTTAAAATAACAAAGCATTTAACTTTATCTTCAAAATAGAAGGACATTATTAAAAGACTTTAAGGAGCAAAGTGTCATATAAAGATTTGGGTGGCTTTGGTTGGGCAGCTCAGTTGGTTAGAGTGCTGTCCTGATACGCCAAGGTTGAGGGTTCGATCCCTGTTCAGGGAACATACAAGAGTCACCCAGTGAATGCATCACTAAGTGAAATGACAAATTGCTCCTTCTCTCTCAAAAAAAATAAATGAATAAATAACAAAACATGTACGTAGGCTCCTTCTAGTTTCCGAGAGAGCTAAGACTGGGGCACAGTGAAGCTTTAACAGGCCAAGAAAGCAATTAGGCCTAGCCAAGGTAGGGTAGTAACATTTGGGATATGGTGGAGGGATACAGTACACGCAACAGCATGCTGAAACAATCTCCCACTGGATCAGGAGAACCCATTGTGAAGTTTTCAAGAATTTGGCAAACTGGTCATTAAACATCATTACTCATAAAAACTAAATTATATAAATTATATAAGCTTGCATACACTATATTAAAAAAGAAGCTAACAAATACCAAAAACATCACTTTCTTATTTTATTACATGTTACTATTTCCTATGCTCTTGAGACTATTTACATCTATATCCGTACGGCTGAAATACTGTGTAATTGCACGCGCTGTTCATCTCTTTCCAGCGCTGTATTCAGCAGTGTCGCATTGGTACCTTGGAATCAGCCATGGTGGAGGTATGTATGCCACAGAAATCTGAAAACACTATAAATTAGGCTTACTGCTTTGTTTTGTTATTTTCTAGACTTCAGAAAATGGTGGGAAAAAGTGAACAATGCAGTTTAAACATAAAAGTATGTCATTCAGTGCCATTACATTCTAAATAGTGCAAAAATGAAATATTCTATAGTAGTCAAAAACTATTATCTAATTGAGCAAAGATGTCACTCACATAATTTTGTAGTGAGTTAAGTTACCACATACATCTTAGCTGTTTTTCTTTTGTCTTAATCATTTATACAAATGAACTGACATTTCTGTAGGAACTATAATTACTTACTCATTTTCTTCAATTGTAGTCACAGATTGGCTCTGCATGCAACACTTCAGCAAAAATCAACTAGAGCATCTGTGGGATATGATCGTCCATATGGAATGTCAATAGAGCATTATATATTTTATGATTATTTGTAAATTGTGACACATCCTCTATAGCAGTAAAGTGGTTCATAAACTTATGTATATATATAGATACACTTTTTTCATTGACCTCATTGTTAAATATTTAATAGCACATCCTTGGAATGGGAAAGTGCTGACAGGGTTATAGGAGGTTCTAGAGGAGGCGGAGAAAAGAGAGAAGTGTATGATAACCTAGTTCCATGAGGGGAGTACTAGAGAATACAATGGTGTCATTCACTGAGATCCTCCTAAACACATTCAGAGGGCCAGAAAAATACTCAGTTTGAGATTTTCCAAATTAAATCCTTGCGTGTAAAGCTCCACTGATCTCATGGTGTACAAATCTGAGTACTCTGTGACTTAATGATTCTTAAGTCCAGATTCCGAGTTTCCGGGTGTTGCCCAGAGTCCAGAGCTCCTGCCAGAGGACCTTGGCAGTGAAGGGAGTTATTGGGAGTGCTGGGCTCTATGACCCTTTAATCTTCACATCCTGAGAAATAGTACCTTGCTACCTCCTCACTCTTCCACATTATATATTCTAAAATTTAAAAATAATCAGGAATAATTCTATGTAGTAAGCATGAGTACACTTCTTGGACTTACAGATCTTTGTGGTCTTCAGAGGCAGATTGAACTAGAGAGACCAAGAACTTTGTATCATCAAAATAGTGCTTTTTCCTATGGCCTACTAATGTATTTACAATAAATATTATTATTAATGCAAAACTACAATTACACGAAAAGAGTGGAGAAAGAAAAAGAAAACATGAACTATTAGTTTCTTTGATAAAAAAACATGTTATTATTCTGTCCTACCTCTGGTTGTGTTTTGCTAAATCATACTGCGCTTATCCTTTTATTATTGCATGAATTGATTGCCATATGCTTTTTACTTCTTTCATTTTTTTCTGGGCATGTTTCATTGCCAGTTTTATTCTTCTACTGAATAATACTCATCTTAATAAAACCTTTTTGGCTGAGCTATTAGAGAGACTATGAGATATTTTTCCAGATGGTTTGTCTAAGGCCTATGTCTGAATTGGTAGAGTCCTCAAAGTTGTTAAATGCCTTACCACTGATAATTGCATTTGCCTTTATTTTGACTAGAGAGTGCAAACTTTCAATGTTGCTTTGCTCACATGCCCATTTAGGTGTGTATGTATGTGTATTAGTTATAAATAATTCTGACTTAATTGTATTTAATTATTTGGGTGGCTGATAAAAGTGTGACATTTCTAGGACAGAGATAGGGTATAATAAGAGTAGGGAATTTCCTTCGTATGGAAGATTCTGGGAAAACAGGTGCATGGCATGTAAAACAATACCCTTGGAGAATAAGATTCTAATGTACTCACTGGTTCAAGTTCAAAGATTTATTTCTTTAGATCAAAGCACTTTGGTCTCTTAGAAGGCACTTCTGTTTCCAGCTGCTTATAATTTTTAGTCACAAAGATCGTAGGGAAAGGCTATTCTTTGAATGTAATGGAGTTCTCTTCTAGATAACAAATTTGCTAGGACTTTGTCTCTGCGTCACTTCCATTTTACATTAAGTGTTTAGTCTCCATCACTTTAGCCTTTTGGCTACACTCCACAGGAATTGGCACATGGAGTCATATTAATTGTTCGTTTAATCTGTTAGCCCTCTCTGGCAGAGCTCATTTCTGCTACTTCAGGGGCAGACAAAACATAGACCATAATGCATCTAGCCAATTGAAGATTACAAGATTACATTTGCTGTGAAAGAAATAGGGTACCGAGAACTTTGATCAGCCACCAGAAAAGATTGATTTATTTTACTGACATTTAAATGCATGCATGCACCTATCATAGCAACTTTGAGTATCTGCATACAAGTTAAAAGTAGCATGAACATAGAATTTTCTCAAGGAATGAAACCCATAAAATGAATCCTTATTTTTATTAGTGATCTATTTAGACAAACAATAAGTCATACAAAACTAGTAACATTTATATTGTGATCCTACCCTAAGCATGCTTTATGTTAGTCAAGAAACTTCTGATTCAAAGTATAGTTCATAGATCAGAAACATCAACAGTACCTGGAAGTTCATTCAATGAAGATTAGACATGAAAGCATGGCATGATTACATGAGTCATTTAGCATCTTAGCAGTGTAAGGACTTTTTTTCCCACATCAATGTATTCATTCACAACCCATCTCTGAGAATTCCCTTCTGAATTGGTGTTTCAGGATCCTTAGGGTATAATCCCAACAGTGGTATTGCTAAGTCAAAAGGTGGGTAGGGGGGCATGGTGGGGTGAAAATGGAGACAATGTTTATATATATATATATCAAAGGGCTGAAATAATTTCAGGTCTGTATAAATGTAACTACTCCTTAACTGTTAAGGAGTTGAAATTACATCCGGCCATTTGAAGGCAACCACGAGGTTGATATGGCCCCCAGTGAAAATGAGTTTGACACCCCTGATCTAGATAAATCCAAATAAAATTTAATCAAGCCCAATCTTATCATTTTACTTTGATTGAAGACTACCATTCAGTATGAAAACAGCTGCTGCACTTTAGCTTCTCTGAGTAGATGCTGGGGTTACTCATCCATCCATCAACAAGTCTACAAGCATTTAGTTGTGGTGAAGGTTACTACTGACTGGACTACAAATGACATCGTAAACGGGTAGATTAGAGATCAGCTGCTCCTGTAACCTTGGTTTTGGAAGAGCTAGAGAACTGTTACAAACATGTAACAAATCAGAGGAAAGGGGGTTACTACTCAATTCTTGGGTATATCATAATCAAATAATAGATCACCGCCCGTGTAACAGATACTGGGAGACCAAATATCCAACATTCTGAATTACTAACAAAACAAGCCTTTCTCCTAATATTAAACTGAGGAGCAAGCTAAATATCCTTGCTACTTGGGAATGCATTAGTGAAAGATATGTCTCTATATAAAACCTTTTAAGGAAAAAATTATATATGTGTTTAGAAATTTGGAATATTATGGATTTATCCTCCTTCATTCAATTTAGACAATATAGTCAGTTATAGTAATTCTTCAATAACATTTTCTTCATTTTATGCCATAATAACTAAGAGTGCTTTTTCTGATTTCTCTGACTAAACATATTCATTGATTGCTTTTGTTGTTTCTTTGGCAAATCATTTAGTTGTATATTTTGTGACTGTCATTCTATCATTTCTCAATGTCTATGTAAAACAAAATAGCCTGACTGATTAGGATGGTGAAATAGCCTTTTATTTTTTGCCTGTATGTTACCAAAAATTTCCTCCCCTTCAGTGAAGGACGTAAACATTGTATAAACTACGTTGATTGATTTGGCATTGCATTCCTTTGTTGATGAGGCCGAAGCATATTCATAGACGTCCTTAGATGGTCAGATGTCGTTTACTAGTATCTGGATAAAGTAATATGGAGACAGTCAATTGGATGTGTGAAGGCTGTACTTTCCCTGCAGATGTTCTGACTTTTTGATAGACAAGATTTTGTTTGTATGTTGTTGTTCTTTTCTAATACTGTGAGAAATCACTAGCAATGCAGTCACAAACTGCTGTGCTGTTCTGAGAGTAATGATTATGTTGAAATCATCTTCTTTTTAAAATAAATCAGTAAGTAGGCACAATTCCATTTCAGCTTTCATCTTAAGAGAAAAACACTACGTAACATAGCTTTTGTGACTCTGATTCTAAACATGTGTTTGAAAATGGCAATAAATGATCAACCTAATATTTAGATATTTTTACTAAATATTTCAAAATATCTTGATAATTGATTAGATTCTTTACTTTATATTTAAACATTTAATAAATGCATTATTTGTAGAACTGAAGAGGAGTTGCCCTTACAGTAACTTAGAATATTGGTAACATACAG
>VMDR010029761.1:0-12617 GCA_007922815.1 Macrotus californicus
TCTGTGTGTCTTTTGATCTGAAGTGAGTCACTTGTAGACAGCATGTGTAAAGGTCTTGTATTGTTATCCATCCAGCCTTCATATGTCTTTTGATTGCTATATTCAATCTATTTGCATTGAAAGTAATTGTTGATAGATTTATATTTATTTCAACTTTATTATTCATATTTTTAAATCTCTTTTTCTCTCTTCTTCATGAGAAAGACCCTGTATCATTTCTTGTAATACTGTTTTGTTGGTGATAAAATCCTTTAGCTTTTACTTTCTGGGAAGCTCTTGATCTTTCTTTGGATATTGAATGATAGCTTTGCTGGACAGAGTAATCTTGATTGCAGGTCTTATATTTTCATCACTTTGAATTTTTCTTTCCAATTCCCCTGGTCTGCAAAATTTATTTTGAGAAATCAGCTGACAGTCTTATGGGAGCTCCCTTGTAGGTAATTAACTATTTTTCTCTTGTTGCTTTTAAGATTCTCTCTTTGTCTTTAATCTTTTACATTTTAGTTATGATGTGTCTTGGTGTGGTCCTCTTTGGGTTCATTTTGTTTGGGCCTATCTGTGCTTCCTGGACTTGTATGTCTATTTTCTTCATTAGGTTAGGAAAGTTTTCTGTCATTTTTTTTCACATAGGTTTTCAATTCCTTGCTCTCTTTCTTCTCCTTCTCGTACCCCCATGATGAAAATGTTGGTATTTTTGATTTATCACCTCGTTTTTTTGGATTTGTTTTTTTCTTTTTTCTTTTCTGTTAGGGTGTTTTTTTGCTTCCTTATCTTCCAGGTATGATTTTATCCTCTGCTTCATCTACTCCACTGTTTATTCCCTTTAATGTATTCTTCATTTTAGTTAATGTATTCTTTATTTATGAATGGTTGTTTTTTGTTTTCTATCTCCATGTTTATGTTTCCTACCTCTTTGTTGAAGTTCTCACTAAGTTCATCTACTCTTTTCATAAGTTCATTGAGCATTCTCATAAGCAGTGTTTGGCACTCTGCATCTGGTATATTGCTTTTTTTTCATTTTGTTTATTTTTTTTACTGGAGTTTTGTTCTCTTCTCTCATTTGGGACATGTTTCTTTGTCTCCTCTTTTTGTCTGCCTTCTTGTGTTTGTTTCTATGTATTAGGTACAGTTGCTACATCTCCCAAACTTGATAGAGTGGCCTTATGTAGTAGGTGTCCTGTAGGGTTCAGTGACATAGCTTCCTCAATCACCTGTGCACCCCTTGTGTGGGCTGTGTATACCCTCATGTTGAAGTTGAGCCTTGATTGGTGTTGGCACCTCAGTGGGAAGGATTTACCCACAAGCCAATAGACTGGAAGGACGGGTGGTGACCACCATGGAGGATCAGCTGTGCAGGGGTTGTTTCCACGGAGCACCTACTTAAGTTCAGCTGGCCTCTGGTCCCTGTAAATTTGCCCCTTGAGTATGTTGCTTGTGGAGGTATTCTGGTGGTGCTTTGAGGTGACCTGAAGCTGTCTGCCAGATGCACTGGTTCTGGGGACTCCCAGAAGGTGCAGTCCAAAGTCAGCTGCCACCTTTCTCTGCCCAGGGCCAACTGACATGAGCTACAAAGATCTGAGGATGGCTGCTACTTTGCTGAGGTTGGAGGTGGTCAAGAGAGACCAAGCTGCCCAAAGAGACCAGTTGCCACTAATGTCAGTCCTGGGGCCACTTAGTGAGAAGTATGGAGCAAATGAGACCAGATGCTTCTTTTTTAAGAGAATTTAGGAAAGTCCAAAACATGAGCCAAGGCATGGCATTTGTAAGGAAAAACCACTGGAAATGGCTTGGGTGGTCCTGAAACTTTGGTGGAATGGTGTCTCAGGGAATCACCAGGGTGGGGCTAACAGTGTTGGCCAGGCTGATGGAGATTCAGATATTGCTCTAGCCTGCCAGTCTTGAGGGGGAGGATTCAGGAAAGGAAGAAGGATCTGCCAGAACTGTGTCTGGGAGAAAGCTGCACCTCCAGCCCTTGTCCTTAAGTCAGACAATTCAGTTCCTCCCATATATCACTGGTGCCTTCTGAGCTGCTGTCCCAGAGCTGGAGCTTAGAGTAAGTCCATGATCAGGCCCTTAAAGAGAAATGCCTGGAACTCCCTCTCTCTCACTCAGACACAATCCCCACTGGTTTTCACAGTCAGAAGTTATGTGGGCTTCTCTTCCTGGCACTGGAACCCTGACATGGGGCTCAGCCCCTCATTCCTCAGAGGGGACCTCTGTATCTGAAATATCCCTCCTGATTTTTATCTGCCATACGTGGATGTGGGAGCAGACCCTTCCTTGTTTCTGTCCCTCCTGCCAGCCTTGATTCAGCTAGATTTCAGGGACTTCTGAATGATGTTTGTTCTGTAATTTAGTTTCAGTTTTCATGTGGTTGCGGGAAGACTTGAGTGCCATGTTTAACCACGCTGCCATCTTAACTGGACCATCGTAAATATTTACGTTTTAAATAAATATATAAGAGAGCTGTGAGGTACACTACTGAGGTAACTCTAATTCTAATCCCCCCCAAAGAATAATCTAAAGATCAGAGGAGCTGTAAAAGCTTGCTAGCTCCTGCACCCATATTTAAGTGTCTTAAGAATCTGCCATTCACTAGCTGTGTCTTATCAGCTTTCCACATCCTGGTAGTTCTCGTGCTTTTCTATAATCTTAAATCTAGTTTTGGCCTTACTCTCTAGTTTTTTAATTAGTTTTTCCTTTGTATGGTCTTGTTCTTGAACTTGACTTTTATTAAACTGTCTTTCAGTAACTATTGGCTTTAAGTTCTAAAACCCACAGGCTACTTCTACCCTCTACTTTCTTGTCTGATCTCAGCTTTCAGGACATGGTTATCATAGCCAAAGAACTTATAATTCTATAAAAAAGTGCTGCATGCCTGGAAGACTTTGTCACTGGCTGCACTTCACTTCTGCATAACTGGGCTACACATTGGTTTGGTCCTCAATTTTTATTGTGATCCTCGAAGAAGTAGTGTTTGTTATCAGAACACTTCAGAAAGGTGAAGTTGAAGAATATATAAACTTGTGCGTTTCTGGAAGCTCCATAACGTAAGTTTTAATTTAGCATGCCTTGCTTTTCTTCTTGCTCCTACAATGCATATTAATAAATGTCCCTGTTGGAGTTACACATAATCCTTGGTCACAGGCATTCTGTTGAGAGGTGATGTTAACTGTCACTTGTTCTACATTCTGTCCTGTGGATTTACTCTCCTCTGACTGAATATTCCTGAGTTGACTCTTTTGGAAAGCCTACAGCTTCCAGCCAGCTTCAGACTTCTAAAGTCACTATTGTCTGTGACCACCAACAATTCACTCACTACTTACTATCCCTTATGCCAAAGGTAATGGACATATTTGTCAGCTGTGGAGGAGTGTTATTATTAACATTGAAGCAAAGGAGCTGTTTCTCATCTAGATCTAATTTGTGGCAGGCAGCCAAAATTGCATGCAGTTTCCTTCCCTCCAGATTCTGTTTACAAGGGGCACGACAAATGGTGCTTCACTCTGGGAGATACGCGGCTCAGAAAATCATAGCTATTGAGCCATGTCTGCAGCTAACATTGGTTGTGGGCATTGGGTAGAAACAGACAACTACATGCCATGTTGCCTTTGAGCAACATAGTGTCAGAATACTTTCAGGTCCAATTTATAGAAAATATTAGATTAAGAAATAAAAGGAAATTTATGGTTTATAAAATTGAAAAAGATTAGAGGAGCTCTAATTTCAGGCACAGCTGAAATCAGGGTTCAAATAATGTGATCAGGACCTGGTTTTTCTAGGTTATGAATGGTGTAGCGTCAGCAGTATTAGTTCTTTGGAGTCCAGCCTATTATTTTTTGAAACTATTTTCAAAACCATATTCCAGTGATTTGAATTTGATTACAAACTTTGTCCAAGAACTAGAGAAGATGGAATGTGATGGACTGCCTAGCAAGGCTTGATTCCCATTCTCTACCTTTGGAGCTAGAAGTGAAACCTCAACTGACTACATGGATTAAAAATAGGAAGTATGTCCATTTCCAGAGAAATTTTATTTATTAATTCAAGGGGTATGGCATAACCAACAGATATTCAGAAATAAGTAGAATAATCAGATACACTGATTAATGAGAGTGACTGGACATTACGGGAAAAATGAATTTGATGTTCTATATTCTTTTTAGTTTGCATCAGTGGAAAATGATTAACATGAAAGGATACATGGTTTTATAACTTTAAGTAAAGCAATAAGTGAGAAGTAACTCTGTCCTTGGCAAATTCAAAATAGATAAGCAAACTTGTTTTACAATCATTAAAATTCATTTTTCTAAAGTTCATGCTCAGGATATTCACCACTGAATTCCTTCTTAAATCTTCCAAGGATTCTATGACCCTACATGTTATTCATTCTATATATTAATTTTAAAACTATTATTTGTGAGGTACAAAGCTAGATGCTGTCTGAGATACAGTACACAAAATATGATCTTTGCCTTCCAGATGTTTACAATTTAATTAAATTTTCAGTGCTGTCAAAGGGCCAACCAATAAGAAAGTCAACAGATGCTTGGAAGTGCTCTTGATTGCTCTTTTGGACTTCTTCATGTGAGCTAATTTTATGCTTATGAAGGATTGATATAAAATTAAATTATTGAATGTCCCATTTAGAATTTCCATACCACGTGAACAACCATCCATATAGCCTCAATGCCAGAGGAAAACTGCACAGTCCATGAGAATGTACAAGGAGCTTACATATGAAATAGAATAAAATTGTAGAGATATGAATAATTAGCCTTCCAAATCACAAATGCATTAAACATAGAATATGCCTTTAGCCTTCATAATAAAAAGGGCAATGATTAAATTATGTTCTTCTACTTCAAACTTACTTTTCAGATCTTTAACCTGTTTTAAAATTTGCACGGGCATGTTGTGCTCATCAGAAGTTGACTTCATCACTCAAACTTTCATGTTCACATCATTTGTGTTTATCCCCAAAGCCTTAAACTTTCAGTTACTCTGTTCAATTACTTCTCCCAGTCACACCTACCATCGATCATCTCAGAAAAGCCCATGCAAAGTCTCAACATTTGAAGGACAGAATAACAACAACGAAAAAGGTGAAGTTTCTGATGGCATTGCTATTGTTAGCTTACCTGGTATAAATTGAGAAAGTAATTCAGTTTTTCCCTATAGGGCCCTATTTGTCAGGCCAGGACATCAAATAATAAAGCAACAGTCTAGGTTACAAGCATTCTATTTTATGTGCAGATTCATATTTATATTTTGGTAAGAGCTTTCAAAAATTTTGAAGAAAGCAGGAGAAAAATTAAACAAAATACTCTTACATCTCCTCTGCCAAGAACTTCTTGCCAGGTAAAGTTTCAAGAAATCTCAGGATACTACCTATCATTCCCTAGCCACTGGCCACTTTTGTTGAGTATAACAGAATGTGAGATGTATTTATAAACCATAAAATCACCTTCAACAAACACTTTAATCTCAGGCCCCCTCAGCAAATATTGATGGTGATTTCCACCCCGAGTACCTATAAATCAACTGACAAATACAGAGATCCGCTGGCACTAGACCTGGTGATAGTGGTCAGGGTGAGTGGTCCTTGGAGTCGGTTCTCTGCTTCTGTGTGCTGGTCAGGGGTAGGAGAGAAGCAGCTGTGGGATGGCTATCATTGATGTTCATACACTTACTAAATCTACAAGAGCACTCCCCAGGGTCATACAGTGCTCTCGGTAGGTGTCCAGACTCTTGAAACCAGACTGAGCTTCTGATCGGATGTTAATTTGATGGCAAAATATGTATGGAAAGCTTGGAAAACAGCTAATATATGGAAATTCATATTTGGAGGTTGATGAACTCTTTAAAGTCTCTTTAGTACATAATTTTTCACTGCTCTCATAATATTATCTTAGCCCTGTTTCTGTAAATATGAACTGTTATACTTTGACACCAAAGATCACTAGCTAAATGTGCAAGGTAGAAAATCAAGACCATTTTGGATAAGAATGTCCAAGAAATTAGGGCTGATAGAATAGTTTCAGCCAAGACTAAACGCCAGATGAGTAGGAATAGTTAGTTACATCAGGCTATTGTATAGATGACATCTCTGTGAGGGTTCTGATGAAATCATGTAACATTGTAATATTGTGATGAGGGGTCCTGAGTTTATTCCTCTTTCTTGAAATGTAGATAAAATATTTCCAAGGGTTCTTAGACCTGTAGTTGTGTTAATAAACATTTTAGCCAGAGGTGTTGCTTGTTCTTATTTTGGAGACATGAGGGACTCAGGATTCTTGTTGAACTAAATTTTTTTTAGTGAAGGTGTTTCTGTCCTTTTCAGACTTTATGTTTGACAGTTTTACACTTCCCTTTATCCTACAGCATATGAAACAAATATGTCTTTCTAAAGTTTATGTGATTAAAATTAAAATTTGTTTAATGTTTTCTTTTGACACTTTTCATCAAATGCTTAATTCATGTGACTTCTCAGATTGTTAAGGTTCTGTGAAAATAATGTAATCTAAAAAAAGCATAAAAGGACACATATGAAGTCTTTGGTATAGTAATCACAGAAACTCACATTAGGATTTTTCTGAACCTAAGTATGAGCCTAAGTGCTATGGTCCTCAGCCACCAGCGTCCCCTGCTTATATCAATATTCACCTGCACATTAGTAATACGTGTACTGTTATATGATGGTGTATTGGTTTCACAAATGAATCATTTCTGTCCCAGCCTCCGTCACTGCAGTAAATGCAACATTATGCACCCAGTTGCTTCAGCCTGAAATGTAAAGTTGACGTGGACTCTCCTTTTTTCTCACTTCCCCACAGCTGGCATATCATCAAGCCCAGCTGTTCATTTATTCAGGGTCCTCCAAGGAAACAGGATTCATTTCAACATTTCAAATAAAAAACTTAAATAAAGGGACTACTTACAGTGATGTAAGAAGAATTATGGAGCAAATAAAAAATGGCGAGACAATCAGGGCCTAACAGCAGCAGGAACCATCAATGTCCTAGGGGCTACAGGAATGGAGGAAGAAGGTCTGCTGTCAGAGTGAGAAAGACCTGAGAAGGGGGAGAAGAGCCCTTGTGGGAGAAGCCATAGTCGTGGAGATATGCAGGCTCTCTCAGAGATTTGAGCCAGAAGGAGGGAGTGTGTAGTGTGTGGCGAACAAAGTACCTTCGCACCTTCCAATTTCCTGGCAGCACCTTCTGTTGGCCAAACCCAGCTGTAAGGGTCGTGGAAAGAAAGCATGGGTGATTCAGTCAGGGTGATCAGCCTCCTAACTTCAGGGTAGAGCAAAGAAGACTGGAAAACGGTTGGGGTCAATAGGACCAATTGAGAAGGAACAGCAAGTTGTATCCAAAACATATGTCCAGAATTACCCTCTCTTTCTTGTCTCACTGAAACTACTATAGGCCACTGTTACTTCTCTCCTGGACCACTTCAGTGGTTTCCCAGCGACTCGTTCCATAACCACGCGTGCCTATTTTCCAACATCGGTGCAATCTTTTAAACAATGAAATCATAAACATCCCTTATTTAAAATTATTAACAGTTCTCCACCAGACTTAGAATAAAATGCAAATTCTTTAGCACATGGTGGGCACAAGGGAGAGGGTTGAAAGACAACAAAATGGCAGGGGGTTGAGCCTTCTTTTCTAAAGGCTATTTATGATGCTGGTGGTAGCTGCACTACATTTTCCCCTTTAAGCCCATTACTATCCATTACAGCCACAGTTCTTGAATAGGCTACCTATTTATTCACACTGGAATAACAGTAATGAAGATCGGATCTTTCCTTGACCTGATGTGGGGATGGAAATAACTTTGATTATTTAAGTTTTATTGAAAAGGTTTATAATGGCAGTTCATCTATTTTTTTCCTCTCCATCTCTTTTACCCCTCATCCTCTCCTTTCAAATACCATGAAGCCCAGTGAGACAGTAGTGGATAGGTTTTTCCAGTCTTTTCATAAAATTATAAAATGTGAGATTTGAAATATAACTTAGAAAGCAGTTGGCCTAACTCTTATGTACAAGGGGAAAAATGAGGCTCAGCAACATAAATAGATTTGTTTCAAGTGAATAGAGTTAGATAATGGTAGATTCAGTTTTAGAGGGTAGTTCCTTCAGCTCCCCAGTCAGTTTTCCAATAATTTCATTGGTTTTCTTCATAGTTTACACCATATTTCTTCTATCTAACAGTATTTAAACCTAATATGGTGACTTTTCAACACAATGTTTATTTGAATCCTTTAGTGTTTGCTTAAAAAGTAATGCAATAAATAAAATACTTCTCTTCTGCTTTTATCAAATACACAGATTAAAATAAATTGTATGGTCACCAGAAATGCAATCCTGACAATCACTGACTACTGTTTGGAAAAGTCAGGGATGAGATTCAGTAACTTGCTATCAGGGTTGTCAGCGCTGTGGCAGCTAATAACACACCTCTGGGTTTCAGCGTCACCGCAGCCATGTGCACTGAAGCTTCCCACAGCAATCAGCCTGTGAGAGTCCACTGCTGCCGCAATGAGTCTTTATCAATGTCAGTGCAATTTCGTCTCTAACTTTATTGTTGTTTGTATGGTGGATGCATACATTTTAACAATGGTGAACAGACTTGGTTTGAAAGCAGTAGAAGCTGCCTGCGATTCTTTTTTTTTAATAGAAAACCAAATGCCTAACAGGAATCAATCTACCTAAAAATGTCCCTGCTTCCTGAAAAAAAACAAAAGAAAAACTTTGTGATTCAGTTTTATGTTTAGTGAAGACATTCTTGTGATTTACTTAAAATTTCTTCAGCACAATTACTTTTAGAATATTATAAAATACTGACTTCTGATAATTAATATCTCAAACAAGAATTTCTGGCCTTTTAAAAATATTTTACTTTCTCCCCCCAGTGGTAACCCTTCTTTTTCATTCTGTATCATGTCATGCTTTAACTTGCCTTGCAGTGCTTTTGATTCTCATCCACAACTTTTCATGGAACGAGCACTTACAAATTATCTATTACATACCAATCACTGTGCTAAGACACAGAATTATAAAGATAAATAGGCCGTGGTTCATGTACTCAAGGAACTAATATAATAGAAAATTAAGGTAATATTATGAAATATTTGATTTACTCATTTCTTCAACCATAATCTATTAAACAGTACGTGGTAAGCATCCTAGATTCTAGGAATACAAAAGTGAGCAGAATACAGTCTCTGTCTTCAATCATTTTATCAGCTATTGGGACGACAGGCATACACAGAGATCAGTAAAATCTATTTGGAATATGTACAACTATAGAGAGATGTGAATGGTGTTATGGATGCACAGAGAATTCAGAGGTGCAGGGTCAGGAAAAGCTTTCTGGAGGAGCTGTTACCTCTGTGGCAGAACACAAGTTGTAAAGATAAGAAGTGAGAAAGGACTAAATATGGTGTGCATATGGTTACCATAGTGGAATATGTAACACTGAGAGTGGTAAGAGATAAGACCCGAGAGGTTCACAGGGCCAGATTTTGAAAGACTTTCAATGTTATATCAGAGAAATTGACGTTTGCCCTTTGGTGAAAAAAATAATAAAATAGTTTTGAATAGATAAGCAGCACAACTATGTTTACATTTTGATGCACCATTTTTCTAGTATGGTGGATATCGAATTTTCATGGTACCAGGTACACAGTAAGAGAGGCGAATTACAAGGTTGACATATTATGGGGGCCACTGATAGCCATAGGCTGAATGAGAATGGTAGAAAGTATAAGAAAATGTTAAGGAATCATAAAGCAATCATGCCAATCAATTATAAACTCGTGGCAAGAGTTTGTAATTGATTGCATTGGGTGAGGAGAATAAGAAAGGAAAATAAACCAGTTTTATGCCTAAATCTATAAGGAAAAAGTTCCAAGATAAGAAACATATTTATGGAAAAAATGAGTTTTATTTTATTTATGTTTTAAATGTATTTTATTGAATTTGTTGGGGTGCATTGGTTAACAAAATTATGTATGTTTCAGGTATAAAATTCTACAAGAGGTCATCTGTATATTGTATTATGTGTTTACCACCCCAAGTCAAATTTGATTTTAGATAAAGACTGTGCCTTTCAGGAGGGTAGGGTGAAATCTACTTTGTTAGTAACCATATATATGGTGACAAGCACAATTTATGGCACATTGTATTATTTAGTGTACAAAATGTATATATATTAAGTATAAAACAAAAATAGACATAAAGTACATTTGCAATATTCATTTGAGATATTTACTAGTATATTCACATATGAATTTGAAACTTGGGAAGAAAGAAGCAATTTGATATGTGAATGTGTGCCTTAGAATGATGTTTGGGCTAGACTTCTAAGGGGAGCTCTTAGCATATAGGTGGTGATTGAAACCAAGAGAATGGATGGTTTCAGAGAATGTGATGGTGATGTGAACAGGTCTTTAGGAAATGACAGACATAGGTATAGATTGAGCAGAAAAGCAGGAGTTTTTACACAGATACGTGGAAACGGTCCTAGAGAGCTAGAAAAATGTTCACATATCTCTCCATTCAAATGTATATTTGTGAGAGAATGAGTAGGCTGCCTTTGAAAGTACTGATAGAAGCTATATGATGTAGGAAGGAGCTGAAATTTAGTTAAAAGCTAGTGTATGGGACATTTGAAAATAGGCTAAGGAAACAACCTATTTTGTTCCATGATCTATAGTGGAAACATTTGAAAGGCAACAGTAAAGATATTTGGTGAAAGGAAAGGAAATATAGAAAATAATGAAAATGAGAGTATGGTATTGGAATACAATAGATGAGGAAGCAAGTAGTGAGGATAAGGGAGTGAGGATATTTGTTAAGTTATTATTTAAAGGAGGAGTAGCAATTATTCAAGAGGCTGCTATAGTTCCTACAGAAAGAATAGCATGTACAAAGGCAGAAGGGAGTAGGGACTAAATAATAAGAATAGTGAACTAATTGTGATTCAGTTGTGAGAGTGTTGTGAGACTTATGAGATTGTTGTGAATAAACAAGTGTACATGTGTACACACTTGTGGTTGTGTGCATGCCAGTCAAGGATGATGAGGATGTCAAAGCGATTTAAAGGAAAATTTAAAAGTTATAATGGGGAATGTGGTAAGGCATTCGTGCTGCCATTCCAAGGCATTTCTATTTAATCTGTAGGTAACAGGGATGCTCATGGTAATATATTCAAATCGGTGTTTAAGAAAGATAACATTAGGAGCAGTTTGCAGCATGACACATACAGGAAAGTAAGAAAAGCATAAAAGAATCAGGAGTTAATATACTACATTAGGTGAGAGAGGAAGGGTGTGGCTTAACACACTTAGCTCTGTGATTGGTTTAATTGTTACAGAGGTTGAAATGACCCATTATTTTTCACTTTGGAGCATGAGTTAATAGTGATGAATTTAAATGAGCTTAAGTTTGATGGGTTTATAGCATATTAGGAGTTACATAAATAATTCTGAAGCTAAATAAAAAGATAAATTTAGGGAAAATATATGCTTGAAAATTATGTGAGGATAAATACAGTAGTGGAAATGGTGATAAAGGGTGGATTGCACAAAACAAAATCATGACATACAGGTGAAACAGGACCATGGACAGAGCCCTATGTGGTAGGATTAACATATCAGCAGTGGCCAAGGAAGATTAGCTGAATGAGGAAGGGGAAGAACAGTCAAAGAGTCAAAAGTAAGACAATATCTTCATAGGATGCACTAAGAGAATGCCAAGAACTGTGAAGGATGCGATAGTTTTTACCTTACTTGCAAACAAGCGAGTTAGCCATCCACTATTTTCTGGATGCTGACAGAAGATACAAGACTCCTGGGTCAGAGATGCAAGGCTTTATTATTCATATGAAAAGCAGTAGCCAGATTGTCCTCATGGAAGTGTTGGTCCTCTCACCTTTGGTTCCCTCAGGATGATGCAAGTGGGCTTACATGAACGTCTGTGCACACTGTGGGCTGCATTTCAGGATGGGGACAATGGACTGGAGGATCTTCCCCCTTTAAAGTAGCTGGTAGGCAAGCATGTTTCTTTGTTTTGTTTTTGTTTTTGTCCTAGGGAGACATTACCTCATCCCTTGAGGGTGTTGGCTGTAAACAGAAACCTAAGGAAAGACCCTGGAAAGAGCAGTCAAGGCCATGCATTCTCTGTGAACTCAGAAAGTTGTAAGAGGCCTCAAGAAGATTATTTCCAAGTGGAAAGTTTCAAGAAGAAGGGTAGGGGCAGAATATCACATGATGTTAGAAAGTAGGATGGCTCTGAGAAGATCATTTATTTGGTCATTAGAGGTTCTTAGCAATATTTCTAAGTGTATATATTTTCTATTCAGTGTCATTTTAGTAAATGTTCCACAAAGTAAAGTTCATTAACTTCTCAGAGTTTTGGATATATCTCTGGGACCTGAGAGTTCTCCATAAATTTTTATTTTTCCGGTTTAATTTTTATATATTCTAGACAAGATTATGTAAGTACACCTGAGTTATTTACATGACCTTCTTGTATCGTGGTCATTTTCTTCTTTGTGTCTGCACATTGATCATCACGAATGCCTTCAGTACCATCACTACAGTTGACCTA
>VMDR010029762.1:0-12617 GCA_007922815.1 Macrotus californicus
ATGTAATATGATTGCAGGAGACTTCTACCAGTATATCATTATGGCCCTCAGAATTATTTTAAAATATTAAAATATATTGTACCAGTTGGTTTACCAGTGTTCACTTTTTTTGTTTGTCATATCTTTGTGATGCTGGTCTTTGACTTCTGGTAAGTATAGAAAGGGATTTTGACAATTAGGAAAATGGCTGTGTTTCTTTCACTTTCATTTTGGTTTTACTGCATATTTATGATTTATATTATAATTTTATTTTTTTATCAGACATTGTTTTATCACACTTGGCAATAATCACTGACAAAACTTTAGAATTTTTTAACCTACATATCTGACTTATTAAACCTTGTAATTCAGATCTCTGGTACCTTCCTTTTTTTCTTTTTAATTAAGGCCGCAAGGTGTGACTGTTGTAAATCTCAAGGGACTCTTAAAGAGCGTGTGCAGTGGCGTGGGGAAATGAAGCATTTTTGTGACCAGCATTGCTTATTGCGCTTCTACTGCCAGCAGAATGAGCCCAACATGACAACTCAGAAAGGACCTGAAAACTTGAATTACGGTGCGTCATTACTTAGGGAGCAGTTTGAAAAACTGGTGTAGCAGTCTGTAGTTTCTTAGACCTGAATTCAAAGTATGATAATAAGTTGTTGGCTTTGGAGACAGTTTAACAGCAGCTTCCCTATTTCTTTGGGTGCAGGTGCCCGGTATGATATTTCTATAGCTATATTGTCTTTTGTTTTAGTTTCTTTTAAAAACTTAATGCTGGTTGAAGAAATAGAGTCTAGTTGGGATTGAAGAGAAGCTAAACGGAATTATAACAAAAATATGAAAAAATTCAACTACCTATTATGTGTCCCCTGTAATTTTAAATGAAAACCATTTTTAGCAAATTGTCTATGCCTTGGGGTAGTTGGGAGGAGCAACAAAAGCCCTTACGGAGCTGTGACTCACTTAAGAGTTGAATCTAGAAGGTACTATTGCCCCCAGTGTATGTGTGTGTTTTGAGGGGACACAGTGTTAACCTCACTTATTTAGCGCTGTATTTCAGGTCTCAAATTTGATGTTTGTTACTTAAAATGGCTTAAAATATTTTCTTTAGTAATCACTTTAAAACATTAAAATTTAATGACATATATAGGCTTAGGAAATTCTGAAGAAAGTGATATTGTCTCTTTTTAAATTTGCTTGTTTTTATTTTTTAGATCATGGTTGCCAGACATCCAGAACCAAAATGACGGTAGGTATTGCTTAAGTAGTGTTAAACATTTATTTTTATAATGTGGGGATATAAAAAAAAATAATCAATTCAATTTAATCTGATCGGAATAATAATAAAAGATTTTTACTTTGCTCTGTTGAGACAGTTGAAGTATTCAGCTGAATTACCAGATATTAAACAAGTACTTCATACTGTCTAAGGAATCTAAAGGGGAATAATTATGGCTTCTCCCCACCTTGTGTATTTGAATCGAAGCACCTATAATAGTTGTGTATCTGTAAGGTAGTAGCAAAAGATGTTTGAAATGATTCCCTGTGTGTCTGTTCCTGGCAGCTGTAAGGAAGTTTCTAAAGAGTTAAGGTGAAGGTAGGCTGAGGTGAAGGAAGAGGAATGATAATTTGCAAAGGGCATGCATATTTGGCAAAAATGTTTATTAGGACCAAGCTTAACGGGCCCGTGGTGGAGTCTTAGGACATGTGGGCGAAAAGATGGGCTGGGTCTGGTTGTTAATGGCTTTGAGCATTTATTTCTGGAATAAGGGTCTGAAGATCCATGTTGTAGCTTGGGAGTTTTTAAATTTGAGAAATACTTCCATAGTGTATTCTTCCTTTGGTTTTTTTCCCCCCTAACACATCTTCTTTTATGTTAGCATTCTAAGTCTTCTGTGGGTTTACAGTGGCCCTTTCTGTGCCATGAATTGAGAAGCGGCGATATTTTGCCACACTGAGGAGCAGTGAGTCTGCCCTGTCTGTGGCTGAGTCTAGCAGTAATCACTAGGGTGTGGATACTGGAATTGCTGGCATCTTTAGCCAAGGGAATTTCTATAGGAGTCATTTGTTGGTATCACAGTGAGTGTCTGGGCTAGTTCTTTTTCTGGTAGGAAAGACTAAGTCTGGCTGTACGTTAGAATCACCTGGGGAGTTTTCAAAACCTTCCAGTGTTTGGGCCCCCATTGAGAGATTCTGTATTTTTGAAAAATTATTCAAGTGATTTATTAAAATCACTGATACTAATGTAACCCCATTTTACGATCACTGATACTGATTCAAAAACATGGGTGTTTTTAAAGTATTCTACCTGTTGATATTAATAGTTGACAGAATTCTAGAAAAGTAAGGGTGCCTTTTCCTGTGGGAATACATTTTTGTGAGATAACTCAGAAATACATCAAAGTATTCAGCTGAATAATCTGATTTTATTTTATTAATTAAAAAGTTTATTTATTTACTTTTAGAGGGAGGGGAAAGGATGAGAGAGGAAGAGAAACATCAGTGTACAAGAGAAACATGGATTGGTTACCTCACCCACACCCCGAACTGGGGACTTGGCCTACAACCCAGGCATGTGCTGTGACAACCTTTTGGTTCACGGGCCATGCTCAGTCCACTGAGCCTCATCAGCCAGGACATGAATCACTAGATTTTAATACCACACACTTTGATTTATGCCAAGGAACATAAAGAGATCACTCCCTGTTCTGTTATCTTTGTACAGCTATTAAGCAACTTCCCAACCTTGTTCCACATATATATGTAAGCTTTTGACCAAGGCTTCAGGAAACTCCTGCCAGCACCTGAACCCTACCTATTATGTGACAGACAGAGGAGCATTACTAGTAGGGGAGGGTCAGTCAGTAAAGTCCTCTCCCATCTTTTCTTCCTTGTAAGCCTTCGGAATCTTTTACTTCCACACCCATGAACTTCAGAGGTTGAGAACTTAGTTATATAGTTTTGGGCAGGTCACGGCTTTGTATGAATTTCCTTACTTGTAAAATGGGGATGAAGACAGTATCTGCCTGGGGGCTTATTACATAGTAAGTTCTGAACATCTCACAAAGGCAGAGAGCTTAGTAGTTAAGAACAAAGGCTTTTTCCTAACTTCTGATCTCTCTCATTAGGGCATTCATCCTAATCATGGGGGCTCTGCTCTTCTGACAAAATCACCACCTAAAGGCCACATCTTTACCATCACCTTGGGGATTTGATTTTATCATGAAGTTTAGGGGGGCACAAACATTGTCTATAACACATTGTCCCTGGCATATAGCGAATACTCAACAGATGATAGCTTTTATTATTCAATTTTCTCTTTTTTTTTTTTGATTTAGTCTTTATTGTATTTTTTCCATTACCATTTTGTTCCCTTATATACTGTATATTATTAAATGTACATAATGGGTTCCTCAGTATTCATTATAAGTGGGTATAGATCTGCTTACTGACTAGCAGAAGAGTAAGCAGCATTACCAAATGTAGGCTTCTAGCAGGTATCATAGTTTCATCGTCATGATGTAACATTTGCAGAATGACAGGAGTGATCTAGGACATCTCTGATGTCATACCCCTTGTTCTTAATGCTAGAGTATTAAGAACAAGGGGTATAACATCAAAGATGGGGATGCTAGAGTATTTCCAGTTCAGACCAAGGTTACCCAAGTGCTAGGGATGTAGTAGATACTCAATAACTGTTTGCTAAATTATTCTTCCCAGTTTACAGTTAAGGAAGTTGAGGCCCAAGAGATTGATCGAATTAGTTACCTGATACACTACACAGCAGTAGTGTTATATAACCAAGTTCCCTAGCCCCTGTTCACAACTCTCTGTCTTACAGCTGATTAATTTTGTGGTTTGAAATCCTGAGGAGTCTAGAATAAGCTCATACTGGTACCAGTCCCCTTGGCCATATATATTATATTAATTTGTAACTTGTGAGATATCCATCATAAACAGTTTTTACTTACTCCCTTCCAGACTTTTAAATATGCACAAGTAAACATGTTAAACATTAAATGCTTTATTTAAGTACTGTTGATCCTCATTGTTCCTATTTGCAAATTGGTCTACTCTCTAAAATTTATTTGTAACCCTGTCGCGGTCCCGGTCCAGCAGGACCGCGTGTTGTTGTGGAATGCTTGTCCTATATCCCCGGACAAGTGACGAACAAATTCACACGGACTAAAGGAATCCCCGTGGAGAAAAGGGATGTGATGGCTGACCTCTCAGAGAGAAAAAAAGCCCTCACTCCTGCCTCGACAGGCTTTTATTGATACTCTAGGTACATTACATCCAGGATGGTTCTCATTAACAGTGCACAGGTTCACTTTAGGTGGTTACCATAACAAAAGAAAGTCGCCAGTAGCTTCAAAGAGAAAGGTCATCTACAAATGTAAAGGAGAGAAGGCTGGGCTGTTTACATTCCTGCTTGGGAAGTCTAGCACAAGTCACAGTAAACTTCTGCAGTTTCCATCCCAGGTGAGGAGTTTTTTGCAAGAGCAAGTTTCAAAGCGGCCTAGGTACAATGCATGCCTGATTCCCCACGGGAAACCTATCCACAGATGCCACCTGCACACCACACGCATCAGGACTGCATTCAGATCCAGAGCTGAGTTCACAGATCACATCACGCACGAACAGGTTCCCTGTAGTCTGTGCCTGAATGTGAATGCCACTGTGACCCTGATTAAGTGCGTGCATGTGCAGCCATTCCCAAGGACAGAAGTGGGTTCTAATCCTAATCTAGTCACCTCGTCCGGATGCTTTGAAATCGTTAGGCGACAGCTCTTGGTGCTGACAACTCCAGATTATGTGCTGAGCTTTGTTTTACTTTTTTTTTTTGAGAGCATCAGCAGGCTTTTTGAATAAGCATTAGGAAATGTTTGACCAGACTCTGTGTAAGAAATTTCAAAGTCTTTGAAGGTACTATAGAAAATAAAAAGAACAGTGTTAAAAACCATGCCTGTCATACGTGAATAAGTGGAGAAAGCTTGGGGACGTGAAAGAAGATGACATGATGGAAGGTTTGGCAGAGAACGCAGTAGAGCCCACTAATGAGGACCTGGACAAGATAGGAAAACAAGGCGTCAGGCTCGGTGATGAAAGTCAGCTTAAGACTCCCAAGAATTGCCTCTCTAAAAGCAGCCAGAATACTGGAGTGGAATTCTGCCTTGGGAAGGTTGTCAGCGACATGAAGGCATGTGGCCCCGTGCCTGAACAGAGCCTTCAGTTCAAGCACCACTGTGTTTGCACCTTACATCAAGATGCTCAAAAGATGTGAGGTGAAAAGCCCAGCAGACAAGGCTTACATAATTTTGAACTCATTTTGGGAGGGGAAATTGCCAATATTCAGCAAGTTCCGAGAGCCCAGCTTTTGAGCTAGAACCGCCAGATGTCACCATGCCACCCTCATTGATGTATTTCTTGTCTGCAGAATAAACTCCATTACAACTTCCTTGGTGTGCACGGTGTGCCAAGGTCAAGAGGTCTCACCCCACAGTGTACTGCCTGGTGTACATCCCGCAGCCCTGCCAACAGTTAAGGCGCTAATGTTCTTGTAAAAGTTTAAGTGCTAAATCTATTCAGGACCTTGTTTGCATTACTGACATGTGTGTTCATAGTACTGAGTACAAGCACTGTGCAGTGTGTGTGTACTGTATGCATACATGTCTGAGTGGAGCACATTGCACAACAGTGCTGTGATCATGTTGTTACAAAGAAGTGCTGCATATCATTATTGTAAGGAACATGTATTAAATAAAATGTTTCAGCAGAAACGAGGTTATGCATTGATCTATTAATGAAAATGCTGTGACCAGAGGCTGGCAGGAACCTATCCCTGGATTTCCTTTTATTTATTTTTTATTGACTTTAGAGGGAGGGAGACAGTGAGGGAAGGGTGTGTAGAGAGACACATTGATGTGAGAGAGAAGCATTGATTGGTTGCCTCCCACACGCTCTCCAACTGGGGATAGAACCTGCAGCCTTGCTGTGTGGCCTGACTAGGCCACGGAACCTATGACATTTTGGTATTCTGGGTGACACTCCAGCCAACGGAGCCACACCAGCTAGGGCTCTGTTTCCTTTTAGAGCAACGGTTCAGTGCTCACTGAGTGTGTAGAACAGAACTAGCCAAGTAGTGGTAACTGAGTGTGTTGGTGTTCTGTACGTTTTCCCCGTGTCAGTAGGAGGTGTGGGGAGCACCTTATCTTCAGTCCCTTTCGCACAGAGCTTCGGCTTGTTAGATTTCGTGTGTGTGTTTTTTCCCCATTGTAAATAATGGTATTCTGAACTTAGTGAAAATATTTGAGAGACTACAAGTTTCTCAAATTACAACTGAGGGGACATGGGTAGTGCACAACTTAAAGTTTGGTAATATTTTTGGTAATTTTCTTCATCATTTTTCTTTTCAAAGTTAGTACCATATATAAGCTGTTTATCCAGAGTATCACATAGCCATACTAACTGCAAGAACTTTTTTATTCCTCAAATAAATGTAAAAAGAGTCATTATTTTCAAAGTTCAGGTTCATAACCTTGCTTTTGTACTTAAAAGTGAGAATTGCGTTCTGTTTTTAAAACTAATGGTGATGTTGAAGGTAACACAAATCTGTAGAAGGACCAGTTACTATTGCTTTGCTAGTACTCAGGACAGATTTGTTCTATACTAACTGATTCTATCCGATTAGGATGTGGTAATAGAATATTTTTTTAAAAATATATTTTATTATGTTATTACAGTTCCAATTTTTTCCTCTTGGTACCCCATACCCCCTGCCAGTCCCCCCCTTACTTCATGTCCATGGGTTCTTTGGTTTCTCCATTTCCTATGCTGTTCCTGACATCCTTCTGTCAATTTTGTACCTGCCAATTTATGCTTCTTAATTCTTAAATCTTTCCCCTCATTCTCCTCCTTTCCCTCCAAGTGATTCCCATATCTGTGATTGTGTTAATGTTCTAGTTGTTTGCTTAGTTTGTTTTTTTAGATTTAGTTGTCCAAAGATGTGAATTTGTTGCCATTTTAATGTTCATAGTTTTGATCTTCTTTTTCTTAAATAAGTCCCTTCAGCATGTCATGTAATAATGGCTTGGTGACGATGAACTCCTTTAACTTTACCTTCTTGTCTGGGAAGCACTTTATCTCCCCTTCCATTCTAAATTATAGCTTTGCTGGGTAGAGTACTCTAGGTTGTAGGTTCTTGCTTTTCATTATTTGAATACTTCTTGCCAGTCCCTTCTTGCCTGCAAAGTTTGAGAAGTCAACTGATAGTCTTATGGGAACTCCTTTGTAGGTAAGTCCCTGTTTTTCTCTTGCTGCTGTTAAGATTCTCTTTATCTTTAACTTTTGGCATTTTAATTATAATGTGTCTTGTTGTGATCCTGTTTGGGTCCATCTTATTTGGGACTCTCTGTGCCTCCTGGACTTGTATGTCTATTTCCTTCACCAAATTATGGAAGATTTCCTTCATTATTTTTTTCAGATAAGTTTTCAATTTCTTGCTCTTCCTCTATTTCTGGCACCCTTATGATTCAGATGTTGGAATGTTTAAAGTTGTCCCAGAGGTTCCTATGCTTCTCCTCATTTTTTTCAAATGTTTCTTCATTCTGTTCTGGTTGAATGTTCATTTCTTCCTTCTGCTCCAGATCGTTGATTCGAATGCCAGTTTCCTTCCCTTCACTGTTGGTTCTCTATAGATTTTTCTTTATTTCACTTAACATAACCATCATTTCTGTCTGGGTCTTTTTTATGCTGTTGCCATACTCAGTGAGTTCTTTGAGCATCCTCATCACCATTGTTTTGAACTCTGTGTCTGATAGGTTGGTTATTCCCCATTTTGTTTAATTCTTTTTCAGGAGATTTGTTCTGTTCTTTCATTCGGGCCATATTTCTATGTCTCCTCAATTTGGCAGCCTCCCTGTGTTTGTTTCTGAGTACTAGGTAAACCTGCTTTGACTCCCTGTCTTAGTAGCATGGCCTGTTGTGGAAGAGTGTACGCATCTGGATGAATGTGGCTTCTTTAAATCCTTGCTTGTCAAACTTCCATACAGGTTGATTTTCAACAGTGTTCTGGGTGATATTTGTTTTGTAGTCTAGTTGTAATTTTTTTCTGTAGTTGTGCAAGGAGGTGAAGTTTGTTTACCTAATGCCTCCATCCTGACCAGAAGTTCTAAACATGATATTAATAGCATAGTTTGGTTATACTCATTCTGTGTTCTCTCCACAGCTTTAGAAACCAGATAATCATTCCCACCAGGAAGTAATAAAAATCAGAGGTCAAAATAAAGTGTTTCTCTGCTTCTCTCTAGGGTTCAGCACCACCCCCATCTCCAACACCTAACAAAGAGATGAAGAACAAAGCAGTTCTTTGCAAACCTTTAACAATGACAAAAGCTACTTACTGTAAACCTCACATGCAGACCAAATCCTGTCAGACAGGTAAGGCTGGGAAATTTGACTTACATACTTCCCTGTCTGTACTTACACCTCACTTCACGGAATTCATGGTTTTCTCAAGTAACAGTCTACAGATTGTTAGTCACCTTGTCATTTTCTGTTGCCTCTCTAAGTTTAGACATTACTTTTGAATATAGCATATTATTTAAAATGATTGATGAAAACCAATTTCTTGTTAAAGGTCTAGGATACAAGTCAATGTCATTGGTGAAATAATGCTGTGGCAAAAATTTTATTGGGGCTAAGTGCTCCCTCGGAACAGCATGTAATAATAGCAGTGCTGTTTCCTTCTCGGAATGAGATGAAATAATCAAATACATATTTTGACCAAATGTAAATTTTACTTGTATTCTAATTGTTAGATTAAATAAATCTTATTGTGAGGAGGTGAGAGGGAATCTGTAGGGTGTGAGGAACTATGTTATATTTTTAAAGGATGTTTTCATTCTATTAAAGAAGTGCCTAAATTCTGTTCTGTCTGTAAGTAGAACAGCTTCTTCATTCAGTTTTGTTGTTTTTAAGTGACCTAATTTTGTGCAGAGTGGGAATGTATTTTACATGGGTACTGATGCACTTACGCTTTCCTTAATGACCACATTTTCGCGTCGAGCACCTTGTGTCAGTGCGAGTTGACGAGCTCCCTCATCACGTGTTGCATTTGCAGACGACAGTTGGAAGACGGAGTTTGTCCCAGTGCCTATCCCTGTGCCTGTGTATATCCCAGTACCCATGCACATGTACAGCCAGAATATCCCCGTTCCCACCACAGTTCCTGTTCCTGTAAGTTGGATTTCAACCTCTTTTTAAAAATCATTTAATAAAGATTTTATTTATTTTAGAGCGGGGAAGAGAGGCAGCAAAACATTGATGTGTGAGAGATACATAGATAGATTGGTTGCTTCTCACACACCCCACCTGGGGACCTGGCCTGCAACCCAGGCATGTTTCCTGACTGGGAATCAAACTGGTGACCTTTGGATTTGTAGGCTGGCACTCGGTCCTCCGAGCCACACGAGCCAGGGCTCAGCCTCTTTTCCATTGTGAGATTTATGAGGCTTGGGGTGGGAGAGCAATGTTGTTGCACTTACTGCTTCAGTGAAGCTAGCAAACGGGGTTGAGTCAGCCTTTCTTCAACAGTTAACTTAGGTGTGCTTGAATCTCGGTTGGTGATGGCTTTGTGTTGAACTGGGCGTATATTCATTATTGAGAGTGAAGAACAGCAGACGTCTGTGTCTGCTTTACGTACATCATATTTTTTTATTTTTTATTTTATTTAAATAAAAATTTTTTTTTCTCAACTAAGGAAATTTTTTCATTGCTTTTAGAGAGAGGAATCGGGGGATGGAGGGAAGAGGGGACGAGGAGGAGAAGAGACATGAATGTGTGAGAGAAATATCAGTTGGTTGCCTCTTATAGGATCCCTGATTGGAATTTGAACGCGCAACCTTTTGGTGTTTGGGATGATGCTCCAACCAACTGAGCCATACCGGCCAGGACACGTACTTTATATTATACATTTGAGTTCATTGTAGAAAGAAATATTTGTGAAGCTGTTGAAGCTTTAGAACTGTAACATGGGATAGAGCTGTGAATCAAATATCATTCTATTTTCATCCAAATTCTTTGCAGTACTTAGAGTTCTGTGTCAGGGCTTCCTTATTGTAGCCCCCTGGGGGCTAGGTGTTGGTTTCTTTAGCATTAAAATTAAGATGTAGAAATAAATTATCTGTAATGTCATTCCAGCTCTAAAATTGCTGGTAGTTTTTAAAGATTATATATCAATTTGCCAGAACAGATTATTAACCTGTACCCCAAACATAAATACTGATGGAGATTTTTTCCAGGTGGCTCCTCTGTGCTTATGATCACATCATATTTCATGTATATTGCATATATCATATTATAATACATCTATACATACACATGGTGGGAGGAGCAGGGTTGCCTCTGTCTACCCATCACCATCTCTGCATTACTCAATACTTGGCGCTTAATAAATTTTAGATATTTTTCTTATAATCACTGTTATTCTCCAAGCAGAGTAGCACATGGTTCTAGCTTCTAGACCCTCATAGTACTTTACATATATGACTATTATAACATCAATCATATTGCATCACTGTTGCTGGTTTATATCTGTCTTCCCAACTCAAAGAGTACTTCTTATTCATCAATATATATCTTCAGATTTTAATACGGAGCTTGGCAGACAAGCAGACCACAGAAAGAAAATATATTTCATCTGTCTTGCCAGCTCTGATCGACAATCCTCTCATGGAATGCTGTGTTGATAATAACTCAAAAATTATTAAAAAAAATTTTTATTTCAAAAAGTAACTGCTGGTATTCTGGGCTTTTGGCGGGGGGGTGGGGGGGTGGGGGGGGCGGGTCATAGTTGACATCGTAGTTTTGATAAGTGTTTTTTTCCAAAGCTTTTATCCAGTGTAGAATGATAAAGTAGACCATGTGTCAGAATAATTTTTGCTTTAGAAAAATCCCTTTTAATGTTGAGCAAACTTGGGTGAACTAGGTGCCAGTCCCTGTTTTTCTGCCGGCCCGGGTGGACAGCAGTGAGAAGACCCCTGCAGCAGCTGAGGAGCTAAAGAGCAAAGCTTCTTCAGAGCCCCTTGATACTGAGTTTCTTACAATGACAGACATGATGACTGAAGACGAGGGGAAGACAGATGCTGCCACCATCAGCAGTGAGTAACACCGTTTACCCCTTGTGGATGAGCGTGTCGTTGGTGTCTGCCAGGTGCTGTTCGTTGTTAGAGGGCATTTTCATCCTTGATACAGGAGTCGGGGAAGCACTGTAACAAAAATGCGTTCAGAGTCAGAGTCAGGCTGTATCTGTTCAGGTGCTCTCTGTGTGAAGCCCAATTTCAAGAGGAGATTTGTACAGCCTCTTTTTAAATGGTAACAGGATTTGACTTGTATGATTAGCTCAACATTATTCTTATTTTAATGGAGTAGCTCAGTCACAAAACTAATTTGTAGTAACCTTTAGTAATAATCCAGACTCTTATTTTGTAATAGTTATTCCCAGTTTTGGTTTATCGATTATACTGATGTCACTTGCATGTTCTAAACAAGGGTCTGCCGTAACTTCCTGTAGGGCACTGCTTGCCAAATGGCACAGCACGATGCGTGTGTCGTGGATGACTATCTCATGGAATGTCTGGTCCTCCTGTGACTACCGAGTCCTCTTTCGTCCATGAGCTAGTTCCCTTTAGAGTACAGTAGAAGCACTCTAAGTTCTGTATAATTCACAATGTGACGGTATTTTTGAAGCATTTTGTTAGAGAGTTGTAAAATTAATTCAGTGGGTTGAAACCAGTGTTTTTTATTTTTATTTTAAATGAAGTGGAGCATACTTCTTACCATGAGCTACTACACAGAAACGTTTGAAATCAGCTGATGAAAATATTAGGAGACAGTTGGGCATATGCCTGTGTCGAATGATGTGAAACACTCACGTCACGATTCAGGAAGAATGTTGAACATCGCTGTTATCCACCCTCGTCAGCTTACTTTTGACGAGAGGTTGCTTTTAGAAATAACTCTGATGTTAGAGTTGTTTTACCAGCAAAGCATGCCTATTAACTGTTGAAGAGGGGAGGTCAGAAACTCACAGGATTAAAAGTCTTAATGTATGTACTCATGATTATCTAATGATTATAAAACTTAACAGTAGTTAATATAAGTATTGTTTATAATTAACTGACTTTATTTTGCCAAGTATAGGTACCATTGAGGTCTTTTGTTTTGATTTCAAATAACAGTGTGGATTGATTACAGGTGTAATTACTGAAACAGATATGATTGGTTCAGATCTTTTGAAGACCTCTGACCCGGAGACACAGTCCAGCCTGCCTGACGTAACATATGAACCTGACCTGGACATCGAAATAGATTTTCCCAGAGGTACTCAAAATGCTGTTTTATTTTTTAATGTGAATTATGGTTACGGAATTTAGTTATGGAGTCATAACTAAATTTGTGTTCATTTCATTTTCTTTATTGTTCATATTTGTCTTTTCTTTTTACCCAAATAAAACTCAGCAGTTAACTTCTGAAACGAGGCATAGGATTGAATTGTAGGGACTTAAGAATTTTTTAAAGTCTTAAAAGGAAATTTTCTCAAAGTAATTCATGTTGCAAAATTTTGAAGATAGGGA
>VMDR010029763.1:0-12690 GCA_007922815.1 Macrotus californicus
CAGCTTTTTTTCTCTTTGACTCTTTCCTCTCTAGTAACCTGTCCCTAATATCCAGCCACTTTATAGCCCCAAACATTAATTTTAATTTTCTCAGCCTAGTAAGACTACTGTTCTCTGTGTGGGCTCTAATTCTCTATATCATTGTTTGGAAAATGCCCTGAAGAAGAAAGCCTGTGTGAATGTGGATTTGATTCATCTGGTTCTCTTCTATCAAGGATGATAACCCAAAGTTGGTTGTTGTCTAATGCCGGCCAATAATCAGGTGTTTTTTGTTGGTGCTGATTTGGGTTTTTTATTTATTTGGTATATTTGGTTCATCTTTTATAAGTGTTTATTGCAGTAGGGTATTCCAACATTAGCTTTTACTCCTTGATGACATGAATTGAAAATACCGGTTGTTTTAAAATGTGAAACTATATTTCATTATATAATAGTGGGTTTTGATTGGAAACATTTACCATATTGCTTGCTCTGTTCTTTGACCCATTGTTCAGTTGAGCCAAATAGGTGAACCAAATAGGAACACTCAGATCTCAGTTAATAATGATAAATGTATACATCTTCTAAAATCAGATTAGTCTGAAATACATAGACTTGGTGAGGGGGATATAGTGGCACTTGCTTTCTAAACATGAGGCCCTAAGTAGATGGGCCATTGGGCTTGTTATTTTAGAAGCTTTGAGTTAGAAGTCATCCCTCACCTTTGAGTTGCACCTTAACCCCAGTTGAGCTGGGCTCAGCGCTTATCAGAGAAACTTTTCTTGGCTGATTTATTCCTAAAACTTAATTATTTAACAATTTTGTGTTTATTGTTTGTGTATCCAGCTACTTAAAAATAATTCATAAATATTTTAGCTCACACTGGTTCTCTCTTAACTACCCTATTCATATTTTACAGAATATAGGGCTGGTAATATACTGTTTTATGGCTTACTTCATATTTTTTGAGGGAATAATTGTTTTAAGTGTTTTTGTCATCACACTCCCTTCCCTTCCTACCCCCTTTTTTTGTTATTATACTGACTCTAAATGTTGTCTGTCTAGGCCACTGGTTGCCGTGATTGACCTGATGAAACTAGGTGGTTAGCTTGGGGCCTGCTTTCACTTCCTAGCACTGTGTGTGGCTCTTTCTGAAGTTGAATAGTATGCCCTTCTCAGATGTGACCTGTGCTTTGGGAAAGGATGTATGACATAAATCTGTTTCCCTGCTAGCACTTTTAACACATTGCGTACCGCATAGAAATCTCTAAGACATATGCCAGGGGCTGCGCGTTATTTAAATCATCATAACTACAGATCGTCTCTGGAATTGTCAAAACAGTCATCCGCATCTTTGATCTCACTGGGAATATCTGATAAATTATTGTTCAATACTTCCGGAAGTGCATCAGTTTCGTTGGTTTCCTTCCTTTTTCTGAGAGGGGGCATTTCTAAAAGCGCCAGGAACTTGAAGACGACTATTCGAATGACCAAAATACAATGTAACTGCAATGCTTTATGGGTTTGCGCAATTGTATAGTTTTTCGCAGATTGACCCGCACAGTTTCCACCAATGAGATCGCTTCATTCGATGTGGACAAGACTGTGTGTTGACATCTAAGGTCCATAACAGATGGCATGCGAAACACGCGAAAACTCGTGAGTGGTACGTAATGTGTTAAAATCTCCTGCTATGACTGTATTACTTTGATCTTTCTTGTCCACCAAGTTATTGTTTATATATTTGTCCCTATGTTGGGTGCATATATGTTCAGAAGGGTTATATCTCTTGTTGGATTGTTCCCTTTTTTTATGTAATGTCCTTTTTTTAATCACTTGTTATGGTCTTTGTTTAAAGTCTGTTTTGTATGATATAAGTATTTCTCCTCCAGCCTTTTTGTTTTTTTGTTTCCATTTGTATGGAATATCTTTTTCCATCCCTTCACTTTTAGTCTGTGTGTGTCTTTTGTTTTGAGGTAGGTCTCTTGTAGACAGCATACATATGTGTCATCTTTTTCTTGTCCATTTAGCTACTCTCTATCTTTTGATTGTAGCATTTAATCTGTTTACACTTAATTATTAATTGGTATTTATTTACTGCCATTTTATTCTTTATACCTATGTCTGTTACTCTTTTTTTCTTATTTAAGAAAACCTTTTAATATTTCGTGCAATACTTGTTTGGTGGTAATGGAGTCCTTTAGCTTTTATTGTTGTTGTTTGTCTTGGAAGCTCTTTTGTCACCTTCAATTTTAAATTATAGCCTTTCTTCATGGAGTAGTCTCGGTTGTAGATTCTTGCTTTTCCTCACTTTGACTATTTCATACCAATAATGGGATTGTTTTCTTAGTTTTTTCTGATTATTCATTATCAGTATATAGAAATGCAGCTGATTTCTGCATATTGACTTTTGTATCCTGGAACTTTATGGAATTTGTTTATTTGTTCTAACAGTTTTTTGATGGAGTCCTTAGATTTTTCTACATATAATACCATGTCATCTGCAACTAGTGACAATTTTTCTTCTTTCCAGTTAGGATGCTTTTTTTCTTTCTTGCCTATTTCCTCTGGCTCAGATTTGTAATACTATGTTGAAAATAAGTGGTAAGAGAGGGCATCCTTGTGTTTTTCCTGATCTTAGAGGAAAGGCTTTCGTCTTTCACAGTTGAGTATGATGTCATCTGTTGGCTTGTCATACATGGCTTTTATTATGCTGAGGTATGTTCTCGCTATACTGAATTTGTTTAGAGGTTTTATCAAACAAATTCAATTTTGTAGAATGCTTTTCTAAACTCTTGAGATAGTCATATAATTTTTATTCTTTATTTTTGTTAAAAGTGGTGTAACAGATTGATTGATTTGTGGATGTTGAACTACCCTTGCTTGGATCACTGGAATAAGTCCCCATTGATCATGGTGTGTGGTTCTTTTAGTTTATTGTTGAATTCATACAAGAAGGAATTATATTGTTGGCTTGCTAATATTTTGTTGAGGATTTTGCATCTATGTTTATCAGGGATATTGGCCTGTATTTTTCTTCTTTTCTGGTGTCCTTGTCTGGTTTTGGTCTCAAGGAAATGCTGGCCTCAGAAATACTTATTTGGAAGTGAAATTGGAAAAGTTGGCATTTGTGATGCCTGTCACTACCAGATCCAGTAAGTAGAGACAAGGATTGAATTTTTATGGGTGCTGTATTTGTTGTAGTTGGTGACAGGGTACATGCTCTTGGTGGTCACAGACAAAGGATTGGACTGATTATGCAGATATTGTAAAGTACAGCAAGTGTGAAATTTACTAAGGAAAGTACACTTTCTAAGAAATGGGGTCATGCTATCTTTGTCCAGGGAATGGTTCCCTTCTATTGAATGGTTATAGGCTTTATAGGACTTTTACTTAAGTTTCTACACATGCAGTTTCCCACAGTCCTTCTTGATTGCCCATTCAGGGAGGAAACCACAGTTCTAATTATTATCAAGTGTCACAAGGCGATTCTCAGAAACCAGGATGTTGACTGATGTCGGTTTTAGGGCTTCATATTCTATATTCTGCCTCAGCTTCCTTTTGAGAGACATGGTTCTCAAAAGTTGATTTTTTGGACTGCCAAGGGAGGATGGTCAGTCTTCCATGTCTGCTTCCTGCTGGAACTAGACAGTAGGCCCTGCCTGCCGAGGACCCTGAGACTCTCACCCTATCTCATCTAGTTGTTGGGGAGGAATTACTGAGAGTGGCGTGGTTGCTGAGTGTTGGAAGGTGTTGACATTGCATTCCTTAGGGATTGGTTGAAAACCCTGGAGCATCATCATCCTGATGTGCCAAGTCTGGAAGATAGAAATTTCCAAAGATTGTTAAGTCCCAACAGAGGTAGAAACCAAGTTATACTGAAGGAATGTATCCTTTAATGGTATTCCAGATAGTTTCAGGGTTCCTAAGATACAATCCTCTTATCCATGTTGCTTGCTGTAATATTTTGTTAGTGTTTGTTTCTATTTGCTCTGATGAATTTATCAAGAAGTATTAGCTAGGGCACAAACCCTAACCTCCTGGGCCAATAAGTAATCTACTTAAAAGTCTACCCAGGTTTCTGGGCTGGCAAGAGTACTTTGAGGCTCGGATTGTGTGTTAGTTCATTTGGCCCAAGTACTGTTAGGAATAGTCCTCCTAGCATTGCCCAGATTCTCTGTCTTGGCCCAGGTCTGGGTGCCGAAGTTGGCATGACTGACTTGTTTCTCTGTCAGGTCGCCCACTGTATTGTGGTTGACAGTGGCAAAACCAGAAATTAATGTACTAATGTTAAATGTACTGCCCCAGAGCAAATTCTGGGTTATTTGGAAAAGAGAGTTATTGACCCAGGAAGGAATAGCAAGAGTGCGTGCAGATTGTTGTCAAGAAGAGGTTTCATATGAACTTACTCTAAGGTTTCTTCTTGAACAATATTTGAGGTCTTTGAGGGGTTCACAGGCATAGGTGTCATCCGGATTTTTATGCTGGTCTGGGGGAGTATCTGCTTGTTTTACTCTAAAAATATGGACCCAGCTATCTACTACCCCTAGCAGCGTCACAGCCATGGAGGTACTTAGGACAACCTGTTAGGGTCCCTTCCATTTAGGGCCAAGTTGATCTGTAGGGAATCCCTCTTTCCAAGTTTTGAGATACAGTGGCCTGGAATTTTCCTTTGGTAGTGGGTAGGACATTATTTCCATATTCCTGCAGTGCTTTTTGTACCTGTCCTAAGTTTATTATATACTTAACTGCTTGATGGGTCTCTGTATCAAATATCAGATCTAGAGTTAAGGAAGGCCTACCATATAGTAAATGGACTGAGTCTAGTATTGATTGACCTTAGAGGAGCCCCTGATTCCATGAGTGCAGTAGGAAGTACTGTACCCAGTTTTCAGAAGTTTCTTGACGGAGCTTTACTGATGCTCTTTTCAAGGTCTCATTTGCTGTTTTACCTTCCCAGAGGGCTGAGGTCTCCAAGTGGAGTGAAGGTAATATTTTATACCCAGAGCCTCAGAGATTGACAGATCGATAGATATAAAAGATGGCCTATTATCACTTTGTAGGGAGCATAGGAGACCATATTGGGGAATTATTTCCTTTAGGGGGGATTTGCTACTTCTGTAGCTTTCTCTGTCCTCGTTGGAAAAGTCTCAGTCCATCCATTAAAGGAATCTATCAGGACTAATAAGTATTTATATCCTCTACAGCAGGGGTCTCCAGCCCCCTCCTTGGCTGCAGACCCATACCAGTCAGTGGTGGCCTGTTAGGGGCCAGGCTGCACAGCAGTAGGTGAGCAGCAGGTGAGCGAAGCTTCACTTGCATTAATGCCTGAGCTCTGCCTCCTATTCCTCTCTCCACCCCTGGGGGAAAATTGTCTTCCATAAAACCAGCCACTGTACCAAAAAGGTTGGAGACCACTGTTCTAAAGGGAGGCATTTTGACAAAGTCAATCTGCCAATCTTCCTCTGGATAGGTCCCTCTTCACTGAACAGGTTCTAAGAGTGGAGGAAGAGATGTCTTTTTTTTTCCCAGGGTAGGCAGAAAGGGTGCAGGCTTTGCAGATATTCTTTATGGTAGTTGTTAGTCCTTTGCCTACAAACAATTTGTTAATTGTTGTGACATCCCTTCCTATGTGGAAGGAGTCATGCAAAGCCTTTAAAACTTTCCACGGGGAAGCCTGGGGAATGAAGAATTTTTGGCCAATGTATGTCCAGGGTCCTTCAATAAGGCTAGTTGTTCGGCGGTCCCTAGTGCTGCCTTCTTTGCCTCTTGATCTGCCCTTCTATTTCCCTGGGAGATAGAAGACATGTCCTTCTGGTGACCTTTGCAATGCATGAGTGCCACTTGCTCAGGGAGCTTAACCACTTGTAATAGGTTTAGGGTTTCTGGTCCATGTTTAATGGGGGAATTCCTAACAGTAAGGAGCCCCTTCTTTCCATATGGCAGCATGAGCATGCCGAACAAGGAAGGTATGTTTGGAATATGTATAGATGCTAATCTTTTTTCCTTATTCTAGAATAAGAGCTCAGGTAAGGGCCATAATCTCAGCCTTTTGGGCTGAGGTCGAGGGTGGAAGGGGTCATGCCTCAGTGGTGTCATATAAACTAACTACTGCATATCCTGCCTTTTACTGCACATTCTGTACGAAGCTGCTTCCATCTATGAACTGTTCTTCATCAGAGTTTCCTAAGGGTTGGTCTAGCAAGCTAGTTCTACTGGAATAGGTAAGATTAATAATTTCTGAGGAGGAATGAGGTCACGTCTGGAGATCATTCTGTATGCGTGCAGGAGGCTGGATTTAAGGTACCATAGGTCTTTACAGTTACTCCAGGGTTGTCCAGAAGAAGGGCTTAATATCTGGTCAGTCTATTTCCTGTCAGCCAGAGGTGCCCTTTCATTTCTAACACTCCTTGGTGTTAAGACCTGTAACTTCTGCCCAAGAGTTAAGGGTAGCAGCTTCCTGTTATCCTAGCTGTGGCTGCAACTGCCCAGTAGACATGGAGGCCACCCAGTTGCTACATTGTCTAGGTTTTTAGGGAAATATGCAACAGTCGGTTTGTTTCCTACCAGTTAGACAGGACCTCTAAGGCTACTCCCTGCTTCTCTGCTAAGTATAAAGAGAAACACTTGTTTAAGTTAGGGTGCCTAGGCCCTGCTTGATTTTATTAAAAGCCTGATCATGTTCCTTTCCCCGTGTAATGGGTTGTGGTGTCTGGTCCTTCAGTAGCTTCATATAAAGGTTTTGTAGTTCATCCAAAGCTTGGGATCCAAATTCTGCCATATCCAACCATTCTTAAGAAAGAATGGAGTTATTGTTTGGCAGAAAGTGATGTTAGTTCAATGATTGCTTTTATTCTTTCTTGTGACAGTTGTCTAGATCCTGGGGTTAGGGTGTATCCTAAATAGTTTACTTTCTCTCTGGTAATTTGGGCCTTTTTCTTAGAGACTCAATATCCCTGGTCCCCAAGGAAGTTCGGTGTTTGGATAGTATTACTATCTGAGGCTTCCTTTGAGGGGCTGCAGACTAAGATATCATCTGCATTTTGTAAGACAGTAACCTCTTATAATTGTAATTCCCTTAGATCTTTTTTTTTAATGCTCTTGGAAGCAAGTGAAGGCTATCTCTAAACCCTTATGGTAGTACCGTCCAGGTATATTGCTGATGGGTCATTGTTTTTGGGTCTTCCCATTCAAATGCAAACAGATACTGGAAATCTTAGTGGACAGGGATGCAATAGAAGGCATCTTTTAAGTCTGAAACTGTATGCCACCAAGTATAGTCCAGTACTTTAGTATGATGTAAGTAAGCATTGGCTTCAAGAGGATGGAGGGGAACAACAGCCTTGTCAACTAGTCTTAATCCTGGACCGATCCCCTGTCAGTTTACGGACGGGGAGAACTGGAGTATTGCAGGGGGACTGACAGGGTCCTAGTAATCTGTGTGTTGCAGATTTCTCTCTGAGGGGCTGCAGCTCCTCCAGGGCCTCCCGTTTGATAGGACACTGTTTCCTACAGGGATAGGCTGCCCCAGGTTTTAAGAGAATTTGAACTGGTCGGTCAGTCTTTGCTTTTCCAGGAACTCCAGAGTCCCAAATTAGGGGACCTACTTTCTATAAAATTTGTTCTGAAATGCCATTTTCTAATTTTCTTTTATTGGCTAACATAATTTTAAAGATCTTAACTGGGACCTCCTGGAGGTTCAAAATGGCCCCTAATCTGGTCAAGACGTCTTGTCCTAGCAACGGCATGGACATTGTGGAATAATTAGGAAAGAATGTTTAGTAATTTGCCTTTCAAATTGACAGGTGACGGAGTGTATAAAAACAAGATTGAGATTTTCCTTCAATCCCCATAATATTAATTGAACTAAAGGAGAGAGGTCCATTGTAAGAATTGAGGACAGAATAAGTGGCCCCAGTATCAACAAGAAAGTTAATTTTCAAGGGTTACCCAGGGTTCCTTGTTAGAGATTGAAATGCCGGTGTAGGCTGGGACTACTGTGTTCCCCGGGCACCCTCAGTCCTCAAGTGCTGCCCTGGCCTTAGGTGTTCAATCTTTTTGCCCTTGGCATTTTTATTTCTGTGGCTTTCCTGGGTTACCTTGAAGTGGCGGGACATTGCCAATGGTGCTGCTAACAGCTGCGCTATTAACTTGGCCTGCTTTTCCTCCCCCCTTTTCCTATGCTGGATCTGTACCTTCCTTTCCTCAAGGTCTCAGTTGTTAAAAACTGAGAAGGCAGTGGCTATTAGTTAGACCATAGGAGTTTGTGGACCCATTTGTAATTTCTGAAGCTTCCTATGAATATCTGGTGCTGACTGGCTAATGAAATGCTGCCCCATTAATACTTGACCTTCTAGAGAGGATGGATCTAGATTCGTAGATTTTCTGTATGCCTCAACCAGCCTATTATGGAAGAGAGTAGAATCTCTTCCTTTCCTGTGTTACTTCTCTGACCTTGTCATAATTTACAGGCTTCCTAAAGCATTGTTTCATTCCAGCTAATAAGCACTGAATCAAGGTGTTCCTCTTTCTGTTTCTTCCCTAAATATTATAGTCCCAATTGGGCTCTTGATCAGGGACTGTTTGAGGTGCCAGTCCTACGTCATTGGGGTGTTGAGCCTGTCATTGGTCTGCATGTTTGCGGGCCTCTTTCCAAATTTATTGCTTCTCTTCTGGAGAGCATCAAGTGCTCGAGATTGTATAAAGATATGTCCAGAACATATCAAAAGCAAGGGTTAAGGTTTGGAAGTTACTTAGTGAAGTGTGCAGGATCCTCAGAGAAGTTTGCTAGTCTATCTTTGCACTGCTGCAGGTCAGTTATTGAAAAGGTGCATGGATCCGAATCCTTCTATACCTGTTACTTTCCTTAGGGGCAGGAGGGCAGGAGCAGTGGGGAGATATGAGTCTCCACTTTTCCAGTATGCCCTGCTGGACTAGGTTAATTTCTCTGAGGTGAGAACAGAGACTTCAGGACTCTGGGGCCTGCTTGGTTCCCCCTGAAAGACAGGTGGGGAACTTAGAAGGGGGTCATTCAGGATGTTATTGTTGACCTCTAGAAGGGCTGCCTCCCTTGGCCCAGAACAGAGGGCTGGATTGCGATACAGTGCTGTGAAGGCTTGAGTATAAGGAACCTCTGGCCATTTGCCCAACCTTTAAAAATTGTTGCTCCCACTTTTAGGCCAAACTTCCCCATCTCCCAGTTTATACTGAGGTCAAGTTGTATTGCAAAAGAAAATTAGCCTCTTTTTCCTTGAGGTTTTCAGGGTCAAAATTTTCCCAGTTTCTAAGGATGTGTCCCAGCGGGGATCCTGAGGGTATAGAGGATCATCTTGTCCATGGTATACCTGAAGAAGAGAGTGGACTTCCTGGCTCCCTGGAGGTGTTCCTCTTCATTTGCCCTAGTGGGTTACAGAGCATTCTGTTATCCCACCATTCTAAGCTAGTGGGTTATAAGGCGTCCCCGGTTATCCCACCATTCTGAGCTACCAGACTGGCAAAACTAAGAGAGAAAACAGATTAGAGTTGCTGTGGACTAATTTTACTTTCCTGGTATCTAATCCAGAGGCTTTGTTGCCCAGCCTTTTACAAAACAGTTCTAATTGGAGTATGGTCATATTCTAATTGATTAACTTGGGCTAGTTTCCTCTGCTACTTGATTAACTTGGGCTAGTTTAACTTGTGCTAGTTTCCTCATAATTGATTAACTTGGGAATTGATGCTTTTAAGTTGGACTCCTGCAGAGAGTTGTAGGAAGGGGACTGTAATTGATTAACCTGGACTAGTTTCCTCTGTTCCTGTGCTTCTCATAATTGATGAACTGGCCTCCTTGTAATTGATTCCTCTCTATAGGAGACAGGAACGTTCCAATTTATCTGTTTTACAAACCTAACCTGTGCTGGGAAAGCCTCCCAAAGGATCTTAAATTGCGTATTGCATAGAAATCTCTAAGACATACGCCAGGGACCGCACGTTTTTGGGCAAACTGCACGTTATTTAAATCATCATAACTACAGATCGTCTTCGGAATCGTCAAAACAGTCATCCACATCTTCGATCTCACTAGGAATATCTGATAAATTATCGTTAAATACTTTTGGAAGTGTATCAGTTTCGTTGGTTTCCTTCCTTTTTCTGAGAGGGGGCATTTCTAAAAGTGCCAGGAACTTGAAGACGAAGACTATTTGAATGACCAAAATACAATGTAACTGCAATGCATTATGGGTTCGTGCAATTATATAGTTTTTCATAGATTGACCTGCACGGTTTCCACCAATGAGATTGCTTCATTCGATGTGGACAAGACAGTGTGTTGACATCTAAGGTCCATAACAGATGGCGTGTGAAAAACGAGAAAACTCGTGAGCGGTCCTTAACAGATGGCACGCAAAACCGTGAAAACTCGTGAGCGGTACACAGTGTGTTAAAGGGCTGACAATCTTTGACCTATGTTCAACAAATGCAGCAAACATTTATAGGGAAGAGGTGCAAAGTAGGCAGTGGGTGAAGCAAGTTTTAGGAGGAACATGGTTGGCTTGTGAAGAAGGTAGGTGCACCCGGCAACCCTTTCCATTCAGTAGTCCTGAATAGAAAGCCATGGGGAAGGGACAGTGTTATGTTTTACAGTGTGCCTTGCTGCATGGATATTGTCATGTGCCTGGTGGGGAGCTAGTCTCTAACCCTGGTCAGTGACCAAGTAATCCTCACACAGGAGTCTTTTAATGCAGCGAGCACCCTATTGGCCTTTAACTGCCCGACCCATGCCCGCACAAAAGCAACAAACTTTCTTCAAGGAACTGGGGTGTCCCAGAGCATAAAGGAAACAGAGAGAACCAAAATCTACTCCAACCACCAGGGAGGGTGAAAGGAGTTTGTTTGTCTTTCTGCTCCAGTGTTTTCACAGAAGTTCCCTTTGGCTGACTCTCCAAACTGTTGCAGATGGAGACAGGGTCTAGGCTCTTGGCGACATGAACAAAGAGTTGGACTGACCACACAGATGTTATCAAGCAAAGCCAGCAGGAAATTGATTAAAGTACACTTCCCAAGAAATGGGAGCGGACCATCTCTGGCTAGGGAATGGCTCCCTTCTATCGAAGGGTTACAGGTTTTATAGGTTTTTTAATTAAGCTTCTATACATGTGATTTCCCACAGTCCTTCTTGATTGCCCACTCAGGGAGGAAACTACGATGCTAATTATTATCAAGTGTCACAAGGCATTCTCGGAAATGAGGGTGCTAACTGATGACAGCTACAGTGTCTTGGGGTCTCCTATCTTCTGCCTCATACTCAGATGGCTGATGATCTGAGAAGATGGCAGAATATGTACCCTGAAAAACTGTCTTAACATCTCATTTCAAGCCTTTCTATAAGGAGAAGAAAGGGTGGGTAAGGGGTTTGGAAAAACGTTAATTGGATGGAAGGGTGGGTATGTAAGGGGTTTGGGAAAGAGGTTAATTGGATAAGAGTTGCAGTCCAGGGGTGATTTTCCCTGTACTTCATTATTTGTTGGTCAAGGGTTCTTTATCTGCATCACAGGCACTCCCTCCCTGAAGCACAGTGGCTCAGATATCATGTCCAGGGCTTGTAGACTCCCTGGGTAACAGAGGTTGAACTGCCTGTGGAGCTCCTGGAGGTGTGCATTCCAGTTACTAGAATAATAGCTTTTTACGCACTTGAGTCACTTAAGCCTCTCAACTAAGGCTAAAGTCTTTAACTCTTCCAGAGTTCCCTGTCAGAAGTGTCCACTCCTCCCATTTTTTAGGAAGAGTTTGAGAAGGATTGATATTCTCTGGGTGTTCACTGGAAATCACCAGTGAAGCTGTCTGGTTCTGGATTTTTATTTGTTGGGAAGCTTTTGATTACTTATTCTATTCTCTTTCTAGAAACCAGCCTGTTGAGATTTTTCTATTCATAATTCAGTTAGATGGTATGTTTCTGTAGGAATTTACCCATTTTTTTCTGGGTTGTCTTGTTTGTTGGCATGTAATTGTTGATAGTAGTGTTACAAGCTTTGTATTTCTGTGGTATCAATTTTAACATTTCCTCCTTTATTTCTGATTTTATTTCTGTCCATTTTTTTCTTACTTGGTGTGTCTAGGATGTTAATGTGCACTTGGAAAGAATGTCTATTCTGCTCTTACTGGAAGAGTCCTTTAAGTGTCTGTTAGCTTAAGTTGACTCATTGTTTTTGCATCCTTGCTGATTTTGCTTGCTCTATCAATTATTCAAGGAGAAGTATTGAAGTCTTCAACTATATTGTGCAATTTAACATTCGTGTATTTTTTATTTATATTAGTTACACTTCATTTATTTGTATTCTTTAGTTGGTATTGTTCATCTGTGACTATTACTTATTCTTGGTGATTTGACTCTTATCATTATGTAATGTTGATTTTTTATCTAGACATTTTCCTTGTTCTGACATCTATCTTGTCTAATAGTACACTCCATCTTCCATTTGAGTAGTGTTTGTATGCTGTTTCTTTCATCGTTTTTACTATTACTATAAAAATGCACAGATCAGTGTGTTTATTACAGAGTATAATTGCATTTTTTAAAAAATACAATCTGACAGTCACAATGTCTTTAAATTTAATGAAATTAGTAAATTCATTGAATTTAGTCCTTCCATTTAAAAATTTTTTTTGTTTGTCCCTTCTGTTTTATGTTCCCCCCCTCCCCCAACCTTTTGCCTTGCCTTTTCCCTTGCCTCG
>VMDR010029764.1:0-12616 GCA_007922815.1 Macrotus californicus
CAGGAGGATCCTGTGTATGTCTAGGCCAGCCCTGTGCAAGGATTCAAAGTGAGCCCCATGGGTGCTCCTGGGGGCCTTCCTCTGTATAGCTGCTTCTGCCTCAGGGCCTTCATTCAGGGCCAATGATGAACATTACTAGCTGCTTCTGCAGCCCCAGACTTCAATCTCTGACCTCTCAATTCAACAGCACCACAACTCATTGGGCACTCCAGCTGCCTGTGACACTACAGGGGAAATGCCACTTCCATCTTCAGGCAGGCTCCTGTGTTCAGGCTCTCCCTAGGATCAGTGTCCTGTGATGCTCAGTGATTAAAAGGAGGCATGTTGCCCAATAGTTAAAAATGGTTGACTCATGCATTTTGTTCAGTGTTATGGTTGCTGCCCATGAGAGGGCGATTCTGGTGATTTATCGTCATGACCGGAAACAGAAGTCACCACCTTTGTCTGTATCATGGCAGCATTCTTCTACGGGTCTTCCACCTCCTCTCCCTTCTTAGTCCTGGATGAGAAGTTAGAATCATGCTGCTCCAGTACTCAACACCTTTGCACGATTTCCTACCTGCCCTGTCCCCCGAGCCTCTTGTCAGTTTACTCCCTCACCCCATCCTCTTTCTAATATTCTTCTAACTGCATTCTCAATTCCTGCTAAAGTGGTATCTTTCTCATCTGCTGAATATACAAGCTTTGATGCTTTTTAAAATATTTTATTGTTTATGCTATTACAGTTGTTCCACCTTTTCCCCCTTCCATCCAGCCCACCCACCACTTCCAAAATCAGTCCACTCATTGTTGCCCGTGCCCATGGGTCCTTCATTTATGTTTTTTTGACGAAACCTCTCACCTTCTTTCAATCAGTCCCTACTTCCCCTCCCCCCTCTTACAGCTGTCAGCCTGTTCCATGATTCTATGTCTCTGATTCTATTTTGCTCATTAGTTTATTTTGTTCCTCAGATTCCTCTCATAAATGAGATCACATGGTATTTGTCTTTCACCGACTGGCTTGTTTCATTTTGCATAATAGTCTCCAGTTCCATCCATGCTGTTGCAAAAGGTAGAAATTCTTTCTTTCTTCTGCTCTGTAGTATTCCACTGTGTAGAGATATAAACCTGCGCTTTTTTTCCTCTATTTTCTACTGTATTTTTCCATTGGCATTTAGTCTTCTTATACTCCTCCCCCCAGCAGTCGCCACATTGTTGTCCATGTCCATGAGTCCTTTTTCCTCAATCCCTCACCCCCTTCACCTCCCCTCCCCCCATTAATGTCATCCTGCTCTCTATGAGTCTGTCCCTGTTTTCCTGGTTAGTTCAGTTTGTTCATTAGATTCCACATATGAGTGAAATCACATGGTATTTGTCTTTCTCAGAATGGCTTACTTCACTTAGCATAATGTTCTCCAGGTCCATCCCTGCTGTCACAAAGGGTAAAATTTTCTTATTTTTTACAGTCAAGTAGTGTCCCATTGTGTAAGTGTCCCACAGTTGTTTTATCCACTCATCTACTGATGAATATTTGGGCTGTTTCTACATCTTGGCAATTGTAAATAACTGCAGTAAACACAGGGGTGCTTATATTCTTTCAAATTAGTGTTTTGGGTTCCTTCAGATGTATTCCAAGATGCAGGATAGCTGGATCAAAAGGCAGATCCATTTTTAATTTTTTGACATATCTCCATACTGCTTTCCACAGTGGCTGCACCCATCTGCATTCCCACCAACAGTTCAAAAGGGTTCCCCTTTGTTCACATCTTCTCCAGCACTTGTTGTTTGTTGATTTATTGATGATAGCCATTCTGACAGGTGTGAGGTGATATCTCATTGTGGTTTTAATTTGCATTTCTCTGATGATTAGTGACATTGAGCATCTTTTCATATGTCTATTGGCCATCTGTATGTCGTCTTTGGAGAAGTGTTTATTCAGGTCCTTTGCCCATTTTTTAATTAGGTTTGTGTGTGTGAATTGAGTTTTATAAGTTCTTTACACATATTGGATATTAACTCCTTATCAGATGTATTGGCAACTATGTTCTTCCATTCTGAGGGTTTTCTTTTTATTTTGTTGATGTTTTCCTTTCCTGTGCAAAAACTTTTTAGTTTAATGTAGATTCTGGACCATGGGTCTTCTCGTTTTTGTCTGGAACGTGCTTTCCCCTTGTCTGGATGGCTATCTTCGCCACATTATTTAGTACTTTATTTCAACTTCGTCTTTTTTTCTGAGACTTATCTAGCAACTGTTTCCAAAACTGAATTGTCTCATCCACTTCTATAACCTTTTCAATATACTTTTGATTTACTTTTCTCCATGAAATTCATCAATAAATAAACATCATCTCTTTCACAGATTTACATTGTCTATAATGTGCTTTCCCCATTTGGTTCAATTAAGCTTCACAAGAACATGAATATTTTGTGTTTTGTTCACTTTCTTAACCCCTTAACCTAGAAGAGTATTTGGCATTTAGTAGACTCAGTATTTTTTGAAAGAATGAAAGATAACTGAACAGAATTTATTTTATATCAGAATAAATACTAAGCATTTTAAGCACTTTTATGTTCATTGATTTGCTCTTACAATTTTTAAATGTGTCAGGAACGCTTATGCTTTGTGAATTATAACAAACCATGGTATTTAAATTATGTTCTTCCCCCCACCCCAGTCTCTTACCGACTTGCTGAATTACGTTCTTTTTTTAATCTCCTAAAATAGTATAATGATATCTAGAATAAATTACAGGAGCCAACTTGTCCAGATATCCTCTTTCAGAGAAAATGGTTATTTGTGACACATTGAACCAGTAAGGCAGACTTCATTCAGGGCTGTCATGAAAGATATAGGGGCTGCTGAAATGAGGTTTTGAAAAAGGCAGGAGAACCTGGGCTCAACCCCAAGTAAAACAAAGAAAGAAAGAGCTCATAGACAAGGAGCAGGATGGGGGAATCACTAGATCAAAAATTATTCAGAGGAAACATCAGTGGTAAGGGTAATTCTGGGTAAACAAAGCCACTAGAATTCTTGCTGAAGGCGGGCCAATGTGAGAAGACACCTTCTGGAGATGACAGAATATGAGGAATTTTGTCAGCTATCAAGAATAGGGGATTCTGGATAAACTGAATTAGCAGAATACTTACTAAAATTGGGCTCTTGGAGACACTTCCAAAGTTGGGACCTATTTGGAAAAGAGTTCAGAGTATCTTGACTAGTCTGGTTAAGCAGAGGATTATCCTAGTCTGTTTAGGATGCTATAGCAAAGTACCGCAACTGAGTGGCTGTGGCTTATAAAAATAGAAATTTATTTCACATAGTTCTGGAGGTTGAAAATTCCAAGATCAAGGTGCCAGCCTGGTCTTGTCCAGTGGGGGGCCCTCTTCTGGGATGCTGATTTCTGGTGTTGTGCTCAAGTGGTAAACACCAGACAGAAAGAACCAGTTTTCCCCTGATTCTATAAGGACACTAATCCTTTTCCTGAGGGCTCAGTCCTCATGACCTCATCTGACCCTATTAACTCCCAATGGCCCCACCTTCTAACACTATTGCATTGGAGGACAGAGTTTCAAAATATGAATTTGGAGGGGGCACAAACATAAAGCCCATGACAAGAATCTTTGTAACCCTTTAAATACTGAGAAGCTTATAAAATTATATTTTTTATTTTTCTATTCTGAGAATATGCAGCATTGAAATTATTTTTTAATTTAACATCTAGTAAAATTGAGGTAATATTTTACTTCATTTCACTGTGATACAATGATACTCTCAAAACATCTGGACCTGAATAAGTTTTATACTGCTTTACTAAATTATGTCAACCTGCTCTGCTTTTTATTTTCTTCTCTGTCTTCCAAGTTATTGAAACTTTCCTCTTTAGATCCACTTAAGCAACATAACCATGATTATGGAAATCTTTCTAAAGTATTACATGCTTCCCTAGTTTAAAAATGAGATAGAAAATTGTTCTTGTTTATGACTTCTGGACATCTTGGCCCTCTGGGTGGTTTTGCCTTCTTTTTCTGCTCAGCTTTGAGCTGCAGGCCGGATGGCTCCAAGCTGCCTTCTCCAGCTTCTGGTTCATTTGCTACTGGCTGGTTTGGTCCTGCCAGGCACTGGGGTGGGGAACAGAGGGACTGAACGGTGGAGGGAAGGGATACGCCAGCTTTGTCTTCCTTCTGCCAGCCTCGAGTGGCAGTGGCTATGTGGTAACCCCACATCCCCAGAGGGAACCAGTGGACTCAGCTTCAGCTCAGTTATACCTCCCAACACCTGCTGGCCTGGGTGCAGGGGCTTCCTGCTGATGCTAATTTCTGGGTCCTCACCCTTTTCTCTTTGACCAACCCAGCTTCTCCTACATCTATGCAAAGGTTTGCCTGCCATAAATTCTTTCCCATTATATATTTTTTCCAGGTTATACTCTGAGTCAATGACTCAAGGTCCTGCTTGGAAGCAACAATTTCTGTTCTGAGTCATACATAGCCAGGACACTTCGGTGACTCTTCTTCTGTTCCAAAATCATGCTCCCAAGGCAGTGTGGCCCTTGATTTTGGTCCAGTGAAACTGATTTCAGACTTCTTTCTGGCCTCCAGAATGGTGAGAGAATAAATTTCAGGTTCTTTTAGGCCACTAAGTTTATGGCAATTTATTACAACAACAATAGGAAACTAATACATAAACCATTGACCCTTACCTGCACTCTGATTGGACATTCAGGGCTCAATGAAATGGCCCAAGTTGTTATTAATATGTCAACTGCATATACAGCTCACTCTTATTGCATAGGGTGGATTATTGAAAATAATGGATTCAATCTGTCTAAGACAAGTACTAAAAATAAAAAAAATTTCATTTTGAGTGACTTTGAAATATTAAATTGAGTAAAGTGAAGATAGTAAAAAGTATATGATTTTTAAAAGATTTTATTTATTTTTATAGACAGAGAGGATGGGAGGGAGAAAGAGAGGGAGAGAAGCATCAATGTGGTATTGCCTCTCGTGTGCCCCCTACTGGAGGCCTGGCCCACAACCAAGGCATGTGCCCTGACTGGGAATTGAACTGGCAGCCCTTTGGCTCGCAGATCTGCACTCAGTACACTGAGGTACACCAGCTAGGACCAAATTATATGATTTTCAAAATTACTTCTTATTTCAAAAATACTCAATACTTGTAGGTCATAATATATTTTTCATGTGTGTTTGAGAGTATGTATACATATACACAAATATATGTGTGTGTGTGCTCACACTTTTATCTAAAATATTGGGAAATTATAGTTTAAGATGCTATAATATTCTTTTTACTGGAAATTTCTAATCAATTGCTACAGTTTTCTTTAATTGTTGTTCAAGTACAATTGTCTCCATTTTCACCCCACCATGCCACCCCCCATTTCTGCTTCTCACCCTCAAACCTACCCCCTTTGGCTTTGTCCATGTGTCCTTTATACATGTTCTTTGATGGCCCTTCTACTATTTTCCTCCATTATCCCTCTCTCCCCTCCCTTCTGATTATTGTCAGTTTGTTCTTTATTTCAAAGTCTCTGGTTCTATTTTGCTTGCGTGTTTGTTTTGTTGATTAGGTTCCACGGATAGGTGAGATCACATGGCATTTTTCTTTCACCGCCTGGCTTATTTCATTTAGCATCATGCTCTCCAGTTGCTTCAATTTTCTTCATCTTCCAACATCTTCACTCAAAACTATGAAAAACTAGAGAGGAAAAGTTTTATTTGTTCATGTAGTTGCTATTTTACCATAGTGTGACATTCTTTTCTATCCATACCTTCCAGAAACTTCTTTCAGGTTTAAATACAGTGGAGGACTTTTTTCAAGGATTGTACAAGGTGTTGCTTCTCTTGTCTTATTAATTTATTATACTTGAAAGTGTATGAGCTAAATAATAAAGCATCAAACTATATAAAGTAAAACCAGTCGAAAAATAGTAAGTTACACAGCTGAAAAGTATAGAAACTAAAATCAATTAGAAATTGCAACTGCTGATAATGTAATTTTGCACTTTGGAAAACAAACAAACAAAAGAACCAACTGAGAACTGGTATAATCAATGAAAATATTCAGTGAGGTGAATCCATGCAAAATCAATTTGTAAAATATTTTTGTATATCAATTACAACCAATTAGGAACTAAACTTTTTAAACATTAAATCACAATGTCAATTGAAATAATAAAGTACAGTGAATTAATTTTGGCAATAAATTTATAAAGCTTTCCTCAGAAACTACCATGAAAAGTGAGAATTTGAATTTGCTTAGAAACTTTGGCACTGGTAACATTTTTAAGCTATAATTTGCTCTGATCCACATCCTTGTCAAACAGAAAACAGACAACTGTTTGCTTTCTCAAATAGCCTCGGGATATTCGCTGCAACAAAATGTCACTCATTCGTGCAGATCTCTGTCTGATGGGCTAAATCTTCCTTGTAACAGAGGGAATGTAAGGATTTCTAGTCTTTAAAATGGAAACAAGTAATTTCGCCTTGATTTTTTTCCTCTGGAAAATGGTAGGTTGTCTTATGGTTTGTGCCGTACCTAGTGTGTAAGTCTCTGCTGATTCCGACCTGAGTCCCTGTTTATCTGTTTAGCAGTCCACGCAACCCTGTCATTCAGACGTTTGGAGGTTTGAAAGTGACTGCTCCTAGCCTTTCGCTGCATGCAATTTGGCATCCTGTTTCCCATAAATGCCATGTCCGTGTTTTATGGGATTTTAAACAGGTTTAAGGACGGATTTTGGATGCAGGTCAGCCTACTGACTGAGAGCAAAGTGGCCGAAGCCAAGAGAAAGTCCAGGAATGATTCATGGTGCATTCACACCGTGTGGGGCTGGCAAGTCAGGGGAGAGGGCTCTGTGCTAGCAGACTGGAGCTAAATTCTTTGACATTCCTGAGCTGCCAGAAATTGTCATCACAGAGTTTGCTGAAGAAGCCATAATCAGTTGGATGTGTCTCTCCACTCCACTAGAGTTTTTGTCAGACCCCAGAAGGTCTCCTTAGACACATTTTTCTAAGTCTACTCTCTTCTCTTTCCTTGACAAAGAATAACATTGACCCCAAGGGTCCTGAGTAAGGACTTCAAGCTAAGCAGGATTCCAAGTGGGTAGTTATACTGAGTTCAGATGGAGATTTATTCCATCTACCCGGTTGGGACCACTGCCCCACGCTGTCAAGGAACTATGCCACCTCTGCCAGGATTCCCGCACTTCTGTCCTCCTCACTGTCTGCTCTGATGTGGGCTACTGTCACACTAACCCCTACACATGATTTCATTAGCCATGGAAAGCCATGTTCCCAGTCCTGCCTCTTCTCTGTCCTGCGACCTTTTTACTTCCAAGCGGATACCTACTGCTCTCACATGCACTGCAGCTGTCATCCTCAGTCCCACTTCATTAACGTCAAATCTGTCCTTACCATTAAGAGGCAAAAAGTAACTTCTGCCATACAAATGTCATTTAAATCTATTGGGAATCAATTTTATGCCTTCAATACTGAGGGGAAGTAGCCAGATTAACCTTGCATCATAGGAAATTCTAGAACTTTCCTTACTGGTCACATACTAAATCTCCAGTTTCATTTCTTTTTTATTTTTTTTCAGTAGCAGAGCGCAAACACCAGGTACCACCTAACATACTTTTCTCAGGATAATTTTAAAACAATTGATTATCCTTGAATTAGCACCAATTCCAAAGAAATTGTAAGAGGTCTTCAGTAACTAAAACACGTTGAGCATTTCTAACCCATGAATTTAAAAAAGGTAGGCATATAAAAACTCAGTTTGGATTTACTTTATAATTTGAAGAAAATCATCACGCATGTTAGACAAAGGGCGGCTGAGAGGAAAAAGACACCTACGTGTCCTGTTTCTCTTGATCCTCTCCGCACTTGTGTGACAACATTATTTCCCATCCTGAAGGTTAGACCCTGCAGGACATCCTCAAGGTTAGACCCTGCAGGATAACTATGTTGAGTAAATTGTCCTAACATCCCACAGGGGGGAAAGGTTGGTATATAACTGCAGGCTTGTCCAACTCCTGAACCTCAGTCTCTTCCTCTACACTGTACACACATACACATACATACATAGATACATAAATGTACATTTATACAGAAAGAGAGACAGAGACAGAGAGAGACAGGGAGACCCGAAAATGGAGCCAGAGCTGTAGTCCCAGAGGCCCTGCCTTGCACATCTTATGCCTCAAGTGTCTGAAGTGTTCAAACAGGACAACAGAGCCTTTGGACTAGACCTAATGCAAACTTGTGCCTCAAAGAGCTATTTGTAAGGATAACAAGAAAGCCGTTATTATGACATTCAGACTGATAATTACCGGACTGAGAATTAAAGACATTGTTTAGAATTAGCATCACTCTGTTAGCTTATCTGCACCAATAGAAATGCTGACGTAGTTTTCTACCGACGTAGTTTTTCCCCTTCCTTTCTTCACAAATACCTCTTGCCTTTGTCTCCTAATCGGAACTTTATTTGATCTTCTGCCTGAATCAGTGATCCCTGAATAGCTGTTCTTTTTTGATCACTAATACATGCTTGTTGCCTCTCACTTTGGCCTTCTATTGTTAGGTTATCAACACTAGAAAAATGTGTGGACTCCCTTGGTAGTCATCGAGACATTTCGCCATCCACTTACACATTTATTGAATAAAGACCTAAATACTTTCCAGGTGCCTGTAACACAGGACACATCCTGCTAAGCATTAGAGAAGCTCTGGTCACACATCTGTTCATAGAACTCATAGTCAGCAAGCACTGATTATGCACCTCAGGTGTGCCCAGAACTGAAACTGATGATGAGAATATAGAACTCTCACCCCTCGCTAGCTCATACTCTGTGGGTGCAGGGTTAGTCAGTGGGAGGCATGAAAAACTCAATAAAATTATGTCAGGTAAAACCAAAATATTACCAAAACTAGAAAAGCAGGCTCAGTAAGATGACAGCGGGTGGGAATGAGGGGTCAGAGTGTCCCGGTCTGGGTGAGAAGGTAATCTGTAAACAAGACAGAACTGGTTTCTGCCCATATAAACCAAAACTTCAACTAAAGGAATCAAAAGGCAAAGCAATCTTGAACTGTGAGGCAGAATTGGGAGGAAAGCTAGGAGGTTGGGAGTCAGGATGGTGATGGGAGGGCTGCCCCAAGAAGGATGTCACATGGGCCTGTGCTGAGTGGGTGCCAGCGAGCTGAGGGCTGAGGGCTGAGAAGGAAGCAGCCGAGCCAGTTGGGCAGGAACAGCCTACCAGAGTGAGCACCACATAGCTTTGAGGGATGAAGAGTCTGGCGCCTCCAAGGACTGGAGAGAAGCCAATGCGATTAGTGAGCAGGGAGGGTGCAGAGAGTGGAGCAGGAAGGGCTAATGATGGACCTGAACCTTCCAAACATGAGAAAGCAGCACCATGTCCTTGTTCTTAGTTCCTCAAAACAGCTGAATGGCTGTCACTGCTGTCACCTTCCCTCTCCCAGGCTTTCTCTGGCCACTCATCCCGGCCACGGTTCTCAGACTGTTTGTCTAATACCCTCCCAGTGAGGCATCCAGAACTAATACAGAAACACTGATGAGGCCAGAGGAATTGTGGGGAAAGGCCCTCACTCCCTTCACCCTAGGTGCTTGAGGTCTGCTCATTCAACCCAGTGTCCCTGCATGTGGCACCCATACGAGAAGGAGGACTCACCCTATCCTAATCAGCTAAGCCCTTTCCCTGTACACCATACATATGGCGTACATATCTCTGTACGCCAGGGCTCTGCGACTCTGCTTTGGAGCAGTGGGCTTCGAACCCCATATCATCTCCTCCACAGTTGGAGGCTGTCTGACAGCTGACGCTATGACCGCATTCCTGGCACTGCTTGTTGGTGACAAGAACAGTGTGGAAATTCAGCTCTTAGAACTGAAGCAGTGTCCTTGCTCAGGAGCTTTGTGAAAAGGGGCCCCAGGCAGGATGCTGAACATGGCTGTGGGCTGGTCGGGCAGGAAGTGTGAGATCCTTCTGGTCGTGCCTCGAGGGAAGCAGGACCCCGTGGGTTGTCCCATTGTCTTAGCCTGAAAGTGGAGAGTTTTGATTACGGGCCTGAAATTTCTGGGCTTTATTTTGCAGAAACTGGAAAGACATGTAACAAAGGATTAACAAAGAATTTGGAAAAGTTAATCAGTGGAATTGTTGAGGAAGAACTAAAGATAATTCAATTTCCTTTTTTTTAAATTCAAGAAAGAAGTCAATTTTGAGTAACCTTTGATTAGGTCATGGGTAAAATAAGAATTATTTTACAATATTACGTAATTACCATATGTGTCAGGTATAAAATGAATCACTAGCTTTGTCTGAGAGCACCTTTGGGATTTTCTAAAAGAAACATTCAGTTCAAGGAGTGAGTGAAAGAGTTCTGCACAAATAGTGTTCTTACTCAGCATGAAGGGCAATGAAAGAGGTGAGGCGGCTTTTGTAACACAGAGTGAGCATGATACAGTCCGACAGTAAAATCATGAGAGGACGGTATTTTGTAACAAGTGTCACTCTGCTAACTGTTCAGTATGTAATATATTCACGTGCTTCAAAACCTGTCCCTCTTATCCCCAGGCCCACTGGATTGATTCTTATCAGCCCCCTTCCCCAGCGGTTTTTTTATTCTTCTGCATCTTTTCAGTACTTCTTTGTAGCAAGGAGTCTGGCTGCTGCCTTCTCTGCTGTATTCGTTTTCTAGGGCTGCCAGAACACAGTTCCACAGACTGGGCAGCGTAAGTATGGAAATTAATTTTCCCATGGTTCTGGAGGCTGGAAGTCCAAGATCAAGGTGCCAGCAGGGTTGGTTTCGGCTCAGGCCTTTCTCCCTGACCTGTAGATGCTTGTTTCTCCCTGTGTCCTCACACGGTCTTCCCTCTGTGCATGTCTGTGTCCTAATCTCTTCTTGTAAAGACAAGGGTCATGTTGAACTACAGCTGTGTCCATATCACCTTATTTTACTCTAATCACCTATTTAAAAGCCTTGTCTCCAAATACTGTCTTATTCTGAGGTCCTGGGTTTCAGGACTTCAAAATATGAATTTTACAGGGACAGAATTCAGCCCAGAACACCTGCTCTCAGTTTCTCAAATTCTAGGAAATGAGCCAACTAAATAGGACAGGACGGAGGCAAACCCAGACCAAGGAAGGCACCAGAACATCTTTGCTGGGAAGTGGTTCCCTGAGGACAACAGTGACACAGGGTCAGCGGGAAGCCACACGGTCCTCCTGCCTGCATAATGCTTCCAGTGTGAATCGCGTAATCATTACTGTGACCTTCTTAGCGTTACAGTTGTGGGTTACCTAGGAATTGAGGTCAATTCTGCCTCAGTAACCTTGTCTTACAAAGTCCCAAGTTGAAAGAACATGTGTAGGAAGAGTTGGGAGACATACTTGATACAGATGCATCAGACAGACGTTTCTACAACCAGCTTTTCTGTCTTGTGCAGCGAGGTAAGCAGCAACATTGCAGGGACTTGGATATGTGGGTTGGCCATTCTTCATTTGCCACTTCGTGGAGGACACTGACTTTCAGTGCTCCTAGCATGCTCATTATGTAAGTTAATATTGTTTTGCAATTTTAAATAGCTATCAGCACATTAAAAGAAATTTAGAAAATAGAAAGATTTTAAGAGTATACAGGCCCACCAACTTTAGATACATGGGATAATCTCAAAATATCACTCTTTATTTTAAAGTATTATTTGAACAAAGCATTGCAACAAAGATCTCAACTTAAATATGAAAATATTAGAATCATGGATAGCAGAATCCTAGAAGGGCAAAGGTGCTATCAAAATAGTATGTGTTCAGAACTGTCAGGCCTGGAGGAGAAATCAATCTCAGGAAAAAGCAGAGGACAACCCCCAAAGGTGCCACATGCCTCCCTGTCGGGTGGATTGAAGACCTTGAGAGGGATGGTCAGAGGGGCCACACCTGCTGTTTCAAAGCTCTATGGCATTCGCTCATGAACCTGTAGGCTTCCTCCTATCCCTCCTGGAGGGGGACACTAGGTCACATTGAGCCAAAGGGTCACAGAAATGAACCTTTTTTTGGAACTCTACATCAATTAAAGATTTTCTAGGTTATTGATAAAACCACTTTGTTTTGCTAGAAGAGGAGTGAAAAAGGTAACACAAGCATAAGTATCGTTCGGTGCCTGGGAAAGGACTCAGGATGCTAGGCAGGCAGCGCTCAGCAGTAGCTTGCCACTCAAGGATGGGGGCCATGGAAGCTCCAGGAGGTGCTGGCTGGGCTTGTCAGCTGCAAGATCACGTGCATAACTCCATGTTCCCTAGACAAGAACCCAAGGATAGAAAATATGCAGGGTGCAGACAAGTGCAATTTGTCAAACTATTGTGTATATTAATACTGAATCCAAATGAACTATTGAGTATAATGTTTATTTATTTTGCAAACATTCTATGTATTACATAAACAAAAAAGCAAAATTTGTATAGATAGGCTTACCTTACAAAAGCAAAGAAACATTGCATTAATTTTGATACTATGTGTTTGCTTTTTCATTAAGTCACAAAGAGATAAAGTAAATCACATGTCTGAATCCCCTGCCTTCTGCTCTGGTCACATAATCTCTTAAACTTGAGGCT
>VMDR010029765.1:0-12619 GCA_007922815.1 Macrotus californicus
ATATATTTGCTGCAACCTCTGCCTGATTTTTCATGATTCTCTATTTCATTTAGAAAGTACATACTGAATTTACTATGGTTGACAGTGTTGCCAAAAGAAATTGCAGAGGATTCAAAGAAAATGAACATTAACCACTTTTAAATGAGAGAAGATAAATATAGTTCAAAGTGAGTGTTGTAAGTGACTCATAAAGGGGTTCAGCCCAGAACAAAATAGGGGTTCTTTCATGAAGAGAGCAGTTTTCCCGGCCTTGGCTGTCTCCATCTCTCTGCTCCAGCACAACAAGCCACGTGTAGTTTGCATCCACCATGCTGCTTGTCCCATGCTCGCCTTGCTGCTCTGGTGCCCCCTGGTTTCCCCTCCTCTCCTGGGGCCTATCCCTCCTAAGCACTGACTCCTCCCAGGCTTTCTAGGGGCACTTCAGTATCTTTCTCCTAGGCTTTCTCACCAGAGTGTCTCTCTCTCTCTCTCCCCTTCTCTCCACCTTCACAACACTTTAACAGTACCTTAGTAATTGTTTGACTCCTGTTAGATGGTAAGCTTCCCGAGAGCAGTCAATTATTGCAACTTCCATATTTACCCCTCTCCCCCAACAGTGCTTGAAACAGTGACAATGCTGAATAAATATTTGCTGAGTTAATTAATGAGTTGAGGTGAGATGAAATAGGCATGTGCAAAGGCAGCAGTAAAGGAAATTATGAGAGCCTTTGCTAGAAGCAGTATATAATCTAATCTGGTTTAACCTATGCTTTTACACAGGCACGAAGGGTAAATAAGGCTGGAAATGAGAACTGGGGTGCGTTGCTCAGGAACTTCATTCAGTCCTCAGATGAGAGCTTTGCATTCTAGTTGGTAGGTAACAGGACTCTGTAGAAGTTTTTCTTCTTTTATTTGGTAAAAACACTTAATGTAATATCTACCCTCTTAACAGATGTTTAACTCTACAATATAGTGTTGTCATCTGTAGGCACAATATTGTTTAGCAGATGTCTAGAATTTGTTCATCTTGCATAACTGAGCTTTTATTTTTTTAAATTTTTATTGTATTTTTCCATTACCATTTAGCCCTCCTATGCCCCCCAACCTCGAAGGTTTTTGAGCAAGAGATTTATGAGATCTGAGCCCTGTTTAAGAAGATAGAGCTAATAGAACTGGAAATGGGGCCACTAGATGGGAAGTTATTGCAAGGGTCTATCATTTTCTGTTCCCTCAGCCTGCCAATCCTTCTTGTAGGGTTTGGTGATATGCTTCCTTGACTTTTTACAAATGGTCTATTTGTATTGATTGCTCAAAACTGTATGTTCATTTTGTAATATTATAAAATGTCAGTGTGTTTAAAGGCAGTCATTTAATGTCAAAGATATAAAAAGGGACAATACCTTAAAATTGAATGTTTTTTCCCCTCAAATTGAACATAGGCTTTCTTCTCATTAATCCGCCTCTGTCTCCCCTCCAGCACCGCCACTTAGCTCCACTCAGACCGTGCTTTTCGCTTAGCAGGTATTTCATTTTCAGGAGAAGAAATACCTGAAGATCTGAAAAGTTCCTCCTTGGAGTACATTTGAGCAAGCAAAATAAGCAAAGTGAATTTAGATTTTATATACTGAATAAAAATACAGACATGCATTCCCTTCATTTCAAGTATATTAAAGTTTCCTAAACAGGATTTTTAATTCATTTAAAACAGCATTAGGTGAGGTGGGCTGTTGGTGCTTTGAATTAATGTGCAAGCTGTTAATCTCCATAGACCTGGATTTAAAATTAGACAAAGCAATAATTAGTTTGGCACCATCATTTCACTACCCAGAGGGTAATAATGTAGGTCATAAAATACTACGGTCTGGCACAAGGTTTTTTTTTTGTTTTGTTTTGTTTTGTTTTTTGTACAAAACAAGGATCTAGTATTAGGTAGTATGAAAATTAAAAATTAAAAAAGAAAGATTGTCACTGGGAAGTACAATAGCTAAGCTTTTAGATGTGCCCCACCCACTATTCTTGAAGAGACCTAAATTCAGAAATTCTGATCAGGTTTTCCTGGTTTAAGGTGAGCTTTCTTTGATACAAAGGAATCTTCATAGCTTCTCCCTTCAGAAGCCGGATTGTTTTTGTTTTTTTTTCCCCTGTAATATTTTTCCACATGGCATTTATTTATTTAGTCACAAAATTAAGCTTTTAATTTGCTCTATGTTTTCATTTTGCTGTAGTTACTTTCTCCATCAGGTTGCCATTTTGTTAAGTTATAAAAACGGTACACCGTGAACATTTGTTTAAAATTTAAAAAGTGTTGCCTTCAAGGAAATGCTTACCATACCCACCTTGATTTGTTTTCATGGCAAATGACTACTGGCAATATCAATAATTCAAAAACAGAAACAATGAGAATACTGAGAAATTGCACTTGGATACTTTTTCCTGTCAATCATCTTTGCCAGACTCCTATTTGAACATCTGCAAATGAGCAAACATCAGGTCTAGCCTTAAGTATGAGTAATAGTTTTCTATTTCCTATACTGCTCACCTCAACTGAGCTTCTAAAGCATGAGTATCTTGGGTGTCTCTATGTACCGTCATATTTTAAGCTATGAAAATGTTTGAATGTTGTATTGAAAATACATTCATGCAATATACATGTACCAACTTTCTGTTTTACACAAAGCAATATGCAAGCACCTGTGTGTATCTGTAGAGAGTGTTCAATGTATTAGATGAGTACATTCACAAATCATTGAAGTTGAGCTTTTCAAGTGATGTGAGCTACTGATACAAACTTGCTAATGATAATTATAGAACTGATGCTGATTTAGTCATTTCAAAAAAGCCACGGTGGCATAATTAGTGTCTGAATGGCCTCAATATTGCATTATTAGGAGGCTAGGGTGAAACTTGAAATGAGAACATCAAGGCTGATAACAGAAAAGAAAACATGAAATACATACATAATTCATTCTGAGATATTATAAAGGTTTATAACCAGAAACAATAATTTGCAGAAAGCATCTTGCACTGAAGCCAACTGCAATCATTTGGTCAACCTGTTAAAGATCAAATAGTATATATTCTTAGCTATTCTCAGTGGTGTCTTTGTAATAAAGTAGCAGCAAACAGACACTGTTTGCTTCTGGTCACTTTTAAAGAATGTTCAGTTTATCAGTAGGGACTTTAATCTCAACCTTAATAGAGTACAAAAGCCGCTTTGTTCCCGTGCTTCTCTCCTTAAGGCCACAAGCCATGTACATTTTTGAAATTCAAAAGAGGAAGAATAAAACTCTCCTGTGAACACTAAATACTGTGGGTTTTCCCCCAAAGAGTAATTTCCATTGACCTTTCTTCTCTCGATGGGTTTCTTCTCCTTGTCCTCGCAGATAATACAAATGCTCCACCATACATAGCAGCCGCCGCCGGTGTGCAGACGTGCAGAGTCTCCATGAAGTCTTCCCTGCCCAGGACCCTGCCAGGCCGGCCAGCGTCAAGTGGTCAGGTGGTATGTGTACTAGTTGACCAGAGCACTGTAGCTCAGAAAGTCCACCTTTTTGGTGCTCTTTCCTGTTAGGGGGCGACAAATATAAAGAATGACTTCTCAACTGTATAAAACATTGAAACAGACTGCAACTTGAGGATCATTCTTTTCTTCTTAGCATACAGATGATCAGACAAAGGCCTCTTTATTTTATTGATTTTTTATTGATTTTTAGAGAGAGAGAGACACACATCGATCTGTTGTTCCACCTATTCATGCAGTCCTTGGTTGATTCTTGTTGTGCCCCGACTGGAATCAAATCTGCAACCTTGGGCTATTGGGACATGCTCTAGCCGACTAAACTACCCAGCCAGGGCAATTTTCTTAAAGGCATCTTTAAATATAATCTGTCTGCTATGTAAAATGCGTGTTTCCAATGTGATTATTATTGTTATTATTATTATTATTTCCAAAAATGATAAGCTTGGGTTGTATTGCATAGGAAAAATCTGGGCTGTAGTTTAAGGTTTATCATGAATATTGTCTGTCATGCTCTGGCGAGGTGTCATATTCATAGAACAATCAAACTGTCAACTCTCTGGCAGAAGAGAGAGGGAAGGAAACCTTAGGTGACCAAGATGGTAGTTATGGGAGAATGAAAAGAATGAACCCTGGGAGTAGGTAGGGGTATTCCAGGCATTAATCATGGTTTAGGACCAGACTTTGCTCTGCCAAGTGTCACAACTAGTTAACTTAATAAAAGCAATGAGTTACACATATTATGTGTGTGTGTGTGTGTGTGTGTGTGTGTGTACACACACACACAGGGCAGAGCAAAGTAAGTTTATAGTTATGAATACACAAAACACAGAGTTTATTCTTATATTACTTATTAGTTATTATATTATTCTCCATACAATGATTGTAAACCTACTTTTGCATATACATATAGACACACACACACAGGGTCTGGCACAAATAATGCCCCCTTTTCATTACAAACTCTTTTATGACAAAATCATAACCATGTAATTCTGTCACATAACAATGTCACACTCAAGCACACCACATGACATTTTAGGGGAAATGTTCAAATGGCTGTCCATCCCGTGTGAGACATTCGTGTACTCCACCAACCACACTCAAGCCAGACCTGATACATATTTATATCTGATTATTAACTCAATATATATATTTCTTCATTTTAGATTTTATTTATTTATTTGTTTTTAGAGAGAGGGGAAGGGAAAGAGAAAGAGAGGGAGAGAAGTATCAGTATGTGGTTGCCTCTCACGTGGCCCCCTACTGGGGACCTGGCCCGCAACCCAGGTATGTGCCCTGAGTGGGAATTGAACCGGCGACACTTTGGTTCCCAGCCTGCATTCATTCCATGGAGCTATACCAGCCTGGGCTCAATATGTATATTTCTGGTTACTAACTTAACAACTTACAGTCTTTCTATTCCTTCATTCCCAAACTGATGAATGAAGTAGCCAAATTCCTGACTTTCACTAAGGGATGCTTTGGCTACAAATAAAAGAAGTAACAACCAATAATAGCTTAACATACTAATAATATTATTATTCCTCAACAGAAATTTGTAAGATTTGTAAGTAGGGTAGTTCTTTGGCTTTTGCTGCAGATGGTAATCTGGAGCACTTCAGTGCTATTTCCTCTGCACTGTAGTTCAACTGCCTCAGACATCCCTGGAGACAAGACTACACCCAGTGGAAGAAGATGAGTGTCGTTCTACGTGTCTCTTTTCATTTCTAAGGAAAATCCTTTGAGATGCCAGCAAGGGATTTACTCAATATTATTGGGTCACATTTCTGTGTTTAAACCATGACTGGCAAGGGAGTGAAGCCATTAGGACTGGTTTCAATCAATCATAAATCAGTTTCTATGTTGAGAAATGGGTCACTTATTGATAAATACACAAATAAATTTGAAGTTCTCTCATCAGGAATGAAGGAGCAGAGATGGTGGTGGAGGTAGAGGCTGCAGAATACTTGCAAAGGGCCATCGTTCTGATGGTACCGGGAATCCCACCGTTCCACAGTGGCTGTGAATGATGGCCCCTGTTGCACTGGGCAACCAACCTGCTTGTACCTTACAACCTGTATCTGAACAGAAAATAGAGTCTATTTTACTCTCATACATCTGGCCCAGCTGTATGAATCTGAGTCAGGTTTTTATTATCTAATTTAGATCTTTATTTTAAGAATCTACTTTTTCTATGATTCAAAGGCTCATAACACAGGTATGAGGCCATCATTTCAGAAATGATCCAGAGCCTGGGATGAGGAAATTATTATTATGAACATTAATTAAAACATTTAAATGGTTTTCAACTTAAGCAAATAATAGAGTGCTGATTGGCTACATATAATAGAAAAATGAATGAAAGCATTGAAATATCAACTTTCTAAAGAATTCAAAGTAATAAAGCATTCGGTCAGGCAGATGACAGACATTCAGTAAAAACTTGAATGAATAAATGAATGAATGAATGAATGAGTGCAAGAAATTAAATGTACCCAGAGATGCAACAACAAAACAGGTAAAATTCTGGTACTCCCGCTCTGGCCCATGGGGCTCAGTTGGTTGAAGCATTGTCTTGTAAAACAAAAGTTCACGGGTGCGATTCCTGGGCAGGCCACATGCCTGGGCTGTGGGTTAGGACAACTGATCAGTGTTTTTCCCTTATGCTGATGTTTCTCTACCTCTCTCCCTCCCTTCCCCTCTCTCCCTGAAATCAATATGCATGTCCTTGGGTGAGGATAAAAAATATTAAGGAACTCCCTCATAGTCCAACTAGCCATTCTTTGCCTCTTGAAGATAAGAAAGATTCACAAATGCAACAGAAAATATTTGAAATAGACACTGTTGAGCCAGAAAAGAAGTGAAGCAGTGGATATTCACAGTACAGATACTGAATCTGGGGATTCTGAAGAAAGACTTAACTTTTACCTGTGATGACTTAAAGTATAGATAGAGAACTTAAACTTATAAAATCTCATTTTATTGTATTGACAGACGGTAAGAAAAATGATGGCGGCTTTCATATCAAATGATTTTCCATGGGATCATTGCCAGTGTTTACCTTTCAGAGGGCACGAGGCGGGAAGAGGGAACAGAGCACTATAAACACCAAACTTAAAATGTGTAGGAACATGACTTCAACTTTAAGAAATACCTGTATATAAATATTGTTTCAAAGAAAAAAAACATTCTTTTAACTCCTGTAATTATACTTTTAAAGCTAAATGATCTTGAGTTTTTCTGTTTCCATAATTAAACAGGATTAGATCTATTTTGATGGTGTTCATTTTCCATAAGATTGGTGTTGGCTTGTGTCAGTCACAGTGAATGCAATATTGGAGAACAATTCAATACAGACACAAATTTTATGAGGAACCGATGGAATCTGTGACTTCTGTATAGTCAAAGTAGTCACCTTGGTAGGTCAAGGTAGTCTTTTAATATCTCTAAGTCCCTTTTAGAAATGTACTCAGTTAATTCAGGAATCTTCCTCATCCTTTCTTGTCAGGGGCTCTCTAGGGACTGTTTTTGACACAGAGGGCTTGGGCCACAGCCACACTCTGTCTTCACTGAGGTTTAATTCATTCTTCTCAGTCTTCGTGCCTCAACCTTGATCTCAGATAAATCTGCAGCAGGTATCTATGGTCCTATCACATGGCCTTCAGCCTGGATGATCCAAGCTGTGCCTAGTCAGGGTGTCCTGTCAGCACATGTGCATGTCCTTCATCCACTGAAACTCTCTCTGACTTTCTGCATCCCTCTCAGAGGCCCCAGAATCTTCTGGATATTTTCCCACACCATGCTTGGTATTTGTCCTCTGAGAGTCTATTCCTAGACCTGATCCTGTAGTATTTTACCGTCTTACTCATTGTTCCTATTTCACAAGACACCAGGAGCAGCACAAACTATTTTTTTCAGGAAAGAGAATAGGGAGGGGCCAGACCCCATACCTATAGCTTGGCCCTGTTCTTCTACTCTCCCTTTATGACCAAACCCTCTCCTTCTACCACTCTCCTCTTCTATCTCTTCTTCCTTCAATCCAGCTGGAGTTTTTAATCTTTCTCTGTATTGGGAACATAATCTTCTACATCAACTTGCAGTCTTGCCAACTCTGTTATTTTTGTTATGTAGGAGTCCCCCCTCTTTATCTGCAAGGAATACATTTCAAAACCCCCAGTGGATGCCTGAAACCTTAGATAGTACCAAATCTGATACATATTATATTTTTTCTATATATACATACCTATGATAAAAGTTTAATTTATAAATTAGGCTACTAACAACAACAACTAATGACACAATAAAACAATTACAATAATATACTATAATAAAGTTGTATGAAGTGGTTTCTTTCTCAGATAATTTGTCTGATAACTAAGAGGGCTTCTAAGTGGCTAAAAGGCAGGCCTGTCCAGAAAGTATTCAGCCATGCACTATGAAAAATAGACATCTATTGAAGAGGATATAAGATATAAGAAACACTTCACATATGACAATGATGCCTCAGTCCCCTTCAAAGTAGGCATCATGGGACCTTGTATAGTTCTCCCAGTGTGTCTTCCCCTGTTCACTCTGCAAATCCTTTGTTATAATTGCCCTCAGCTGCCCCATTGCATTTTCCTGAATCTCCTTGATGCTCTGAAATCTCTTCCCTTTCAAAGGTGATTTTAGTTTTGGGAAAAGCCAGAAGTCACTGGGTGCCAAATCTGGGCTGTAAGGGGCTGAGTCACCTGGGTGATTTGATGTTTCACCAAAACACCTGTGAGATGCAACTCGTGAGCAGCATGTTGTCTGATGAAGCTGCCAATCATCAGTTGCCCATAGTTGCAGCCATTTTTGCCATATTGTGTCTCTCAACCAACCAAGAACATTAAGGTAGTACTCCTTATTAATTGTTTGGCCTCGAGGGGTGTACTCGTGATGGACAAAACCTTCCCAATCAAAAAACACAGTTAACATGGTCTTGATCTGGCTGTGACCGTGCTGCACCTTCTTTTTTGTGGAGAACCAGGTGACTTCCATTGGGATGACTGCACCTTCATTTCCAGGTTATAGCCATAGAGCCAGGATTCATCTCCTGTTATGACCTTCTTGAGGAAATCTGGTTCATTGGTAGAGGTTTGAATTAAGCCATTAGTAACTGCAACATGATGTTCTTTCTGCTTTGGTAGCAGAAGCTGTAGAACGAGTTTTGCCATGGAACATTTGATACCACCATCCTGTGTCTAAACCTCAGACGCAGTAGTTTTTGCAATCCCCAGATCAGCTGCTAGTTCTCTCACTGTCAGTGGCCAATCTTTGTTGATTGCAGCCCATACATGTTCAACATTCTCAGGTGTTTTGCTTGTTGCAGGCCTTCCAGAACGTAGATTCACTTTCAACAGATTCTTGACCATCTTTGAAGCATTTGTGCCACACTTTTATTTGCACTCTACTCATTGCATCATCCCTGAAAGCCTTGAGTCATCTGAATATTTCCACGGAGGAACGTTCAAGCTTAATGGAAAATTTGGTGCAGATTCATTGCTCTACTCACTCAGTCATTTTGAATGTGGTGGCCACACAGCACACATGCTCACTCAACAGCATCTACTGCCCCCACTGACTAGTACAGTGAAGTCATCATTTTACACACATATATGTTCTAGTCCACTCTCCTTGGCTGCCAGGTTACATCAATGTCACTCAAACTGTTCTCATTATATTAACAATGGCTGCAATTTTTCTGGACAGACCTTGTATATATATATCACAGATATGCCGGACAAAGTGTGTGATTCATGCTCTGGGTGGGACAGAGTGGAAAGATGTGAGATTCTTTTTCAGAATGGCACACAATGTAAAGCTTATGAATTGTTCATTTCTGGAACTTTCCACTTACTACTTGTGGGTGGCAGCTGACCACAGGCAACAGAGACTGTGGGAAGCGGAACTGTGGATGAGGAAAGGCTGCTGTAAACTCTCCTCCTCAACATCCAGCAGACTTTTTAGTTGTAATTTTCAAAAACAGTTCTCCCTGGAAATTCTCTGTCATTTCCTTCCTGATTATTTATCTCTATGATTGGAATGTAAAACTGAGATTTTGACTCTTCTTCCTTAACTCTATAAACACTCACCTGAAGGATGATGAATGGTATGGTAAAGGTAATAGATCCAATGAAGCTGATGTCCAGGGGAAGAAACACCATTAATACCTCAAAATGCTATCCTACTAATCCATTATATTAGAATTCTAGAGTGGAAGAAATCTGTAAAAACATCTTAATCCTTTCAGAAAAATAGCAAAATATCAATTGCTTCCACATATTTTGCCATCATAGCATATAGAACCAATTTTGGATGAAATTTTAGTTATAGAGAAATACCTGAACATAACAACAAACATCTCCATTATGTATTTTTTCCATTTTCTGCTCATTATTTGGGTGTTTATATCTCCAACATTGTAAAAATAATGTCCATGGATGCACAAACTTGAATATGTTGTGGATCATTCATTGAGCTAGGTTTTTTACCTAACATATTTAACATAATTTGGGGGAGGAAGTTACTCTTATCTATATTTTCAAGTAAAAAAACCGAGTCTCAAAAGGGTAAGTAATTTGTCTCAAGGGCAGAAATCTGGTGTGTGGCAGAACTAGAACTTATACTCAGTTTCATTTCATTCTGAAGTCCTTATGCTTTTTATTACATTTTGCTCTTCTCCTCACTTTTCATGGTGTTTTAGGCCCCTGTGCCTTTCTGAAGTTCAGCCTAGTATGTTCCTACCCAGAATCAGTGTCATGCCTGCTAAGAAATTGCTCAATACTTTTCAGGCTTGTTCAGGCAAAATTTTCCATCCTAATTAGATTTGGAGTTACTCATGTTTTAAAGCAGAGATGAAGCACTGTACAATAGAGTTGTTCCGTTTATTATTCAGTTAAACTGGTAGATCTTGACTACAGTGTTGTTCTTTGAAATGACAAACCCTTATTACATTCATGGGAGTGAGGAGACAATAAATCAGACCAAATGTGTTTTTATTTTTTATGCTCAAATCTCTTTTGTTTGAGAAATGCTCATGGCTTAAAATATGTAATTTCTTTAATGATTAAGTTTTCACTCTGGCTAAACTAAAAATGATATGTGTTGAGGGTGAACTTCAACTTCTTTCATAGATAGCTTTTCTGTTCTCTCTTCTACTTTTCTTCTTTTCCTATTTTTTCTTCCTCTAATTGACATTTTTCTCTTAAATCACAGTCATTCTTCTCAGAAAATAAAGATATGCATTGTGGAATTCATTCAGGTCTGAGGTTAAAATTGAAACAGAATTATAATGTATTATAATATACATATACAGATTCAGAGCCTGTTTCTAAGATCTTTGGTGACTTTAACATGCTTAGAAAAGTGGGCACTTCTCCTTATCCGCCAAGACAAAGGTGAAACTATAGACCTAAATCTCTATCTATAGATAACTCATAAGACTAAAAGGAATATTTAAAATCCCTTAAGGTAACATTTCTGTAAGTATGGTCTAAACCTCCAACGTTAAATTCATCTAGGGGAGGTTATTGAACCCTATTTCAGACCAAATGTATCAGAATCTTTTGGGAAGAATCATGAAATCTACTTTCAACATGCCCCTGTGAAGATTCCTTAGCATACTTAAATTGGAGGACTTCTCCCCTGTGGCATCAGTCTAGGCCATTTCCACCCTGAAGTGACAATCACACTTACAAAATGCCAAGGAGCTTTAATTCATTTATACTCTTCCTCCCTCCCTCCCTTCCTTCCTTCCTTCCTCCCTTCCTTCCTTCCTTCCTCCCTCCCTTCCTTCCTTCCTCCCTTCCTTCCTTCCTTCCTTCCTTCCTTCCCTTCCCCCTTCCTTCCTTCCTTCATTGCTCCTTTCTGTTTTTCCATGTAGGTATATTGATAGACATGTAGACTATGGAGAAACAGAATATCTATTATCTGCTAGCAGATAAAACAAATATGGCCCTTATTCCTGAACCTTGATGATTTCTCTTGCTCCGCTTTGAGTAGACAAGAATCCTCCATACCCTTACACCCAGCAACACATTTAGGCCCAGCTAAGCCTTTCCTTCTTTATAAGGTTATTTCTTGTCTTAGTGGCTCTTCTCTTAATCTCCTCTCAAGATCTTTTTGCTCCTCATTGAATAAATGTCAATATTATTCACACTGCTATAAAATGTATGGAACTTCTATGAAGAAACATATTGGTACCAACATTACATCTTTTATCAAGGCATTTCGTAACTGTCTTTAATACTACATTTTCTCATTATTATCTGTTTTGACACCCACTTCCTTTTACCTGCCTTCCTATTGAGCTAAACATGGGTGCCATGGTTGGTGGGGACAGAGATCACGATGCAGTGACCTTCAATTTCCTCGGAGGTAAGCCTTGTTTATTACTGCATGTACACGTGCACACACAGTTTCGGTTAAATACTGGTGGTCCTCCAGAGAAACAACTTAGCTATTATTTAACCCATAAAGTCTCCCCAAATCACCAAATCTGAAGGAGTTGCCTGTTCCCGTTATGTTTTGTGCTCCAGTGTATTGCCATTAAACATGCTCTGTTGGTAACCTTTCCAGTCTTTATCTTTCCTCACACTTCAAACACTTTAAGGCAGAAATTGTTTTTATGCTGTCATCAGAGCCCAGAATAATTCTTAACACACTGTAGGTAGTCTTCAAGTCTCAGAAATAAATGATAAAAATAAAACTATTTGAAATAAAAACAAACTCATATTGTTAAAATTATAATTATTATTCCTTGAGCACAGGGAATTATTTGTGAACACTGTAGGTATTCAGCAAATATCTGCTGAAAAAATATTAAACCAGTAAATAAATTTTTCAGAAACATAACAATGTTAGTTTATCATGACTGTAATCACATTCTATTAAGCACACAAATGTTATTAAACATACATACTTACACATATCCACATATATATTTTCTTATAATATCTTATTATGAAATATTTTACTCTTATTTTCCTCCTTTTTAAACTGAGAAAAGAGAAAATATCATATATAAAAAGCTACCTACTAAAAACCATTCAGGATAATTCCGCTGCAGTGTAGAATATGGTTTTTAATGAGTGTGTA
>VMDR010029766.1:0-12613 GCA_007922815.1 Macrotus californicus
CAGGCCTTTGCTTTTTAATACTTGGAATATTTCTTGCTATTCCCTTCTAGCTTGTACCATTTCTGTTGAGAAGTCAGCAACTAGCCTTATTGGAGCATCCTTGTATGTTACTTCCTGTTTCTGCCTTGCTGCCTTTAAGATTCCTTCTTTGTCTGCAAGTTGTGCCATTTAATCATGATGTGTCTTGGAGTGGGCCTCTTTGGGTTACTCTTCATTGGGATCATCTCTGCTTCCTGGACTTGTGTGACTTTTTTTCTCATCAAATTAGGGAAGTTTTTCATCATTACTTTTTCATACAGGTTTTTTAACCCTTGCTCCTCTTCTTTTCCTTCTGGTATCCCTATTATGTGCATACTACTACATTTCATGTTGTTCTTCAGTTCCTTTAACCCTTCTTCGTTCTCTTGGAGTCTTTTTTCCTTTTCTTGCTCTTTCTGGAAATTTTTTTGTACCTTGTCCTCTAGCTTGCTGATTCAATCCTCTGCTTCATCTAGCCTGCTTTTGATTCTTTCCACTGTGTTCTTCAATTCAGAAATTGTGTTCTTCATTTCCTCCTGGCTCCTCTTGACAGTTTCTGTGTCCTTTTTCATGCTGATGTGGCTCACAGTAATTTCCTTGTAGCTTCCCCATATTTTTTTATAATTCTCACTGAGCTTATTTAACTTCCTTATTACCACTGTTTTTAACTCAATATCTGATAGTGTACTTGCCTCTATTTCACTTAGCACTCTTCCTAGGGGTTCCTCCTTTCCTTGCAATTAGGGGTATTTCTTTGTTTTCCCATTTTGGGGGAGACTCTTCTTGTTTGCTTCTGTTTCTAAAATTGATCTGTTTTGAGCCCCTGTCTTTGTAGTGTGAACTTCTATGATAGGAGACCTGTGTGATTCAGTGCTGCATTCTCCTTGATCTCCTGAACTTGATGTTCTTGGGATGCCCTTTATGCCTTTTGTGTTGACTCTCTGCACGTAATTAGGTTTTGATTGTTGTTGGGTTGTTCTTTGGCGGGTCCTTCCCTCCAGGAGATTGACTGAGGATCACTCTGCCCATCACATCGTGTGTGCTGCTGTGCTGCCAGAACAAAACCACAGAGCCCAGGAAACAAACCCACATCTGCAGAAACAACTACCACCTGCAATCCCACTACCAACAGCAAATGAGCCAGTATGAGTAAGGGTGTAAAGAAGTTAAGACTATTATAAGGAGAGCAAATATGAGATGACCTACTGAAAGAAAAATGATTTTGTGAGGGTAGATGGAAGAGCACTAATAAAAGTAGGGAATCTGAGCAATGTGAAGACAGAAAGTAAAATTTACATCATAAGTAAAAAGGGAATGAAGAAGGTGGAATGGAGTAAGAAAGTAAGTGTATAGTATTAGATTTAAACATAAAATAAAATAAAATAAAATAAATAAAATAAAATAAAATAAAATATGAGAGAGAAAGAAAAATGGAAAAAGTATATAATAATAAAATAAGAGCCAAATTGGAGAAAAAGATCCACCACAGCACTATCAACAACAAATTATCTAAAATTAAAATAGGTGGATGGGAATAACAGGGAAAAAAGAAAGAAAGAAAAGCTTAAGAGATGTCTACAAGAAAGGGAAGTGATTTTGAGATGATAGAGGGAGAGAATACTAGGAGTGAGGAATGAAAAGCAGGGTAACACAGGGAAAATTAAAATTTGAGACAAAAATAAAGAGTAAAAAAGAAAAAAGGGAAATAAAGGAGCAAGGTGAAATAGAAAAAAAAACAAGTTAAGATGGCAAAATTAAAATTTGAGGCAGAAAAAAGAGTAGGAGAGGGGCACAGTAAAATTTGAGATTTGAAATACAGAATTAGTGAAGATATAGAGATAAAATTGAAAAAAACTACAACAACTCCCCTATCCACAACCAATGAGCAAAGATTGCTAAAGGTGGGGAGAGAACATGGGTATTTCAAGAGCGGGGGGAAAGCATGTGAGATGACCATTGACAAAAACATTGGATTTGAGAGTCTTGACAGGGGAGAAATAGTAAGCATGCAGAATGGAAACAAGTTGTAGCAAGAGAGAAAACAAAATTTAAAACAAGAATAATAAGAGGAAAGAAGAAGGTAAAACGGGATAAGAGAAGAAAGGGGAAAAGTATGTGAGATAAACTGTTGTATAAAATCTAGTGACTTAATGTACACAAACTTGAAGGACAAGAAATGAATGTTAAAAAGCTACGCAGGAAAGAAAATATTGTAAATCCTGGAAAAGACCACGGTGGATTTCATCTTGGTACCATCTAATATTTAGCACTGTTTTTTCTTTCTGGATCTGCCTCTGGTGATGTCAGATGGAGACCCTGTCTGGCATTAAGCAGCCTGTTAGATACTGCTAGGGATCTGGTCTGTCTGTGGCTGTCTCCTTCCGTTGTTAATCTAGTCACTCTGCACTCAGCAGTCAGGCTTCAACACCACAGGGCGGGGCAGGGTCCCTCCTGGGATGGGGGCTATTATTTCCCCTCAGGCTGCTGCCACTAGTAAGGGGGTGGCTGCAAATGAAAATTTGTGCATGGGGCCCTTTAACTGGCTCTTTGTGTCTCTGGTTGACCATCTCTGGCAGATAGCAACCCTGCCACTTTTTGCAGCTGGATGTTATCTGTGTATATTTTTGGATCTAGCGCTCTAGGCTGGGGAGCCCAACTTAGGGTTTAGACACCACACTTCTCAGGGGGATCCAATCAGTCATTTAGATATCCCTCCTGTGCTTCCACTGCCACCTGTGGGCACCTAGCCAGCCCTCTCGTGGCTCCACCACACTCCCTACCAGTCATATTGTACTGAAGTTGATTCTTCTGTATGTCTGAGGTTGTAAGTCTTCTTTCTTGCTATTGTTCAGTTGTCTATTCCACGTGATTTCTCCACAATTTAGTTGTAATTCCAGATTGGTCCTGGGAGGAGGTCAGTATAACTTCCACTCACTCCTCTGCCATCTTGGATTCCTAAAGTAAATAAAATTTTAAAGTATTTGCCTGATAGTGTCATTGGTGAAAGTGGGGTTCTTGTGGTATCACAAGGAAAAGAATTTCCTGAGACCTGCAAGGGAGAATGGGGCTCTGTGGTACGGTTTATTAATGATATACAATTAACGGGGTTCCCCTTCTGACTTCCCAATGTCCTATCCTCATCCATCTCACCATGGAAAAGATCCAGTCCTGTCTTCAGTGGGGCCAGGATAAAGGCCACTGCCCAGAGTTTATGCTCCCTATTAAAGTACAATCCAGTCCAACGTCTGGCTAGCTTAGCATGTATTTCCAGCTGCAGTTCATTGCTGTGCTGCAGTATTCAGGCTCCCACTGGAGCCTCCATGTGGGGTCTGCATGGCCATGGGCCACACAGCTGCTCAAGTCACATGGCTATGGGGAGAGGACGTATGAGTACTTGGGACAGGTTCAGGTCCCTAGCCAGAGAGAGAGAGAGAGAGAGAGAGAGAGAGAGGGAGAGAGAAGCGTCTTTGTTTCCCTGGAATTATATATCTCAGGTTTGAAAAAGATCCGAAGCTTTTCCAAAGTGACCAATGACTTTTGCAGGCTCTTGCAGGCTTTGGATGGGTTTATACCCCTGTGTCCTGCACCCAACAATCCAGTACAGTGTGTGGGGGGGTATTAATCCCCTTGGTGGAGAAATGCAGTAATCACCTGGGGTATGAAGCTGTAGCTTTCTGGCTAGCAAACAGGCTTATGCTCCTCATTTTATTAAACTCAATGTCTAAGTCCCTTTCCTCTCCTTTCCTATTAATTACTTAAATACCAATGGTAACAGTAGCACTCAACACATTTGAAGTGATTACCATGTTGGACATTTTCATCGTCACAGAGAGTTCCATCAGACATGCTTATGGAGATGAACAGACCCTTCCCAGGCAAAGGTCATGGAGATGTGTTCCAATTTCAGGGAGTAGCTCGTCCAGGGGATTAGAGCCTTGGGCTCTGATGTGAGGAGGAGGGGAAGGTGACAGCTGAAGCTAGACAGGAGGAGAGAACTCAAATGTTAGCTGATGGCCACATGTATGGTCAAGGAGCTAGGATTTTGTCCTGAATATTGGGGAAGTCTTGGAAGCTTTGAGTTGGGAATAGCAAGGTCAGCCTTCCATGTTGGAAGGACTTGCTTAAGGAATGGGCTGGAGGAGAGCCAACCTGGAGATCTGGAACCAATGGGGAGAGAGCAGCTGTCAGCATTCAGATGAGAGCAGAGGTGGAGAAGAAGGGGCTAACCTGGTAGTTAAGCTGGGAGGACCTGGAATTGGACTGGTTCTGGACCCCAGGGAGAGGGGCTCTGGTTCCAGAGACAGGGTGGCTAGGGCTGCCCTTTGTGTAGAGGAGAGGGAACCTGGAGAAGAGCTCAGTTTGGGCTGTTCCAAGTGTAAGGACAAGTGGTGACCTCTGCACCTGGCAGGTAGGTTGAGGGCACCTGGTCCTTTGGGGAAAGTTGGAGCTGGAAATACTGACTGAGTGCCTGTCAGCAAATATGAGGAGGGACCCTCCAAACCCAGAATTATCTTCTGGAGTCCAGGTCTCTTTTAGCGCAGGCTTCCCCTTCTAGGTTAGTGTTCTAGGAACCCATCTGTATCAGTGTACCAGCGAGGGTTATTGTGAGAGGCTACATTTGGCTTCAGTGAATTTTTCTTTGAAGATTCTTTCAACACGTTGGCCCATTTCATGATGGGTGATTTACAAGCACATCTGCCCACATTGTGCTGAGTGTTCAGCAGTTTTTGACAAAAAACAACATGACCCTATGTCACCCCCCTCCCTTTTCAATCGATCTTACCCCAAGTGACTCAGGGAAATATTTTGCCAATGTGGAAGAGGTGAAACAAAAAAATGACAGAAGCACTATATGACATCAAAATTGACAAGCCCAAAAACTGTTTTGAGCAGTAGAAAGAATGTCTCAACGGGTGTATTGCATCAAATGGAGAGTGTTTTGAAGGTAACTCAAGTTTAAACATGGAAGAATAAATACACAGTATTTTATAAATAAATGCTGGGTTTTGGGGGGTCCCCCTTGTAGATGGGTGTATGAGGACTACAAGGGGCTGAGATCCCAGGCGAATTCCCAGTAAGACAACGTTAGAGCTCTGGGAAGCACAGGCAAGTTAGTGGACAAGAGAGGGGAAGGAGCTGAAGTACCAGAGAAGCATAGGGGAGACTAGGTATCCCTTTGGAGGTATGTGTGTGGTTGTGGTTCTGTCCCTTGGGGCGTGGGAGCTGTAGCTCTCAATGTAGGCAGGGTTCCTGGAGGAGACAGGGCAGCACCTGGGCACCGAGGAGACTGGGCTTAAAGAAAATGGGACCTGCTGGCGGCAATGACAGAGAGGCAGTGGGTAACTTGTATTTTCCAAAGGTGGCCAGAATAATCTCCCCACCCCCAGGCTCTTCTACAGTGCGACCTGGCCACCTGCTCCTGGAGGTGCATGTGTCTATCTCTCTTCTAAACCCAAGGCAAACTTCTAGCTGCTTTGACCACTGGAATACAGTGTAAGTGACTCTCTGGGACCTCCAAGATTGGGTCATAAAGTGCAATGCAGCTTTCACTGTCCTGCGTCTGCTGGGACACCCACTCTTGGAGCTCTGAACCACCACATGGGAAGTGCTTCTGGGACCAAGGCTACTATGCTGAGGAAGCTGAAGCCATGTAAACGGGTCCCATGTAGGGGTTCCGGGCAATAGCCCCAGCCTAGCTCTCAGCTCAGGCAGCATCCTTGCAAGATATGTGGGTGGATGAGTCCCCAGATGACTCTAGACCCCAGACGTCAAGTCACTCCCAGACTTGGAGGCCCCAGCCATCTCTTCTGCACCCTCTCTGAATGCCTGGTCTACCAAATCCATGCACATAATAAAATGGCCACTATACATTGGGGTGGTTGTTATGCAATAAATAGTAATAACAGAACAGGCAAGAAGCAAACAGGCCAGGCTGTGGGCATTTGGTACGGACAGGATGATGACTGCATTGGGCGGTGGCATGTGGCCTTAAATGCCCAGGGGAGGGTGAATTTTACCCTGCAGGCAGGTGAGGTGGAGACGCTTAGTAGGCTGAGCAGGGGCTGATGTTATGAAATTGGGGTTTGAAAATACAACCAGAGACATTGAAATTAAGAACAATCTAACAATGGCCAGAGGGGAAGGGGGAGGGAACAGTGCAGGGAAGGGTTTCTAGGAAACACTATAAAGGACACATGGACATAACCAAGGGGGAGGGTGGGAGCAGGGGAGGTGGGTGGGATTGGCTGGGGGGGGGGGGGAGTGCTGGGGGTAAAATGCAGACAATCGTAAATGAACAACAATGAAGTAATTTAAAAAAAAAGAAATTGGGGTTTGGAGAGGAGGCGATATGTCAGATCTGAGGCGAACCCAAGGGCAACATCAGGGAGGTCTTGGTGAGACCAACATCCAGAGGTGGGTAGGGCTTGGGAGTGTTACAGTTTTATGTTTTATTCCCAGTGGTTTTACTAACCGGCGGCCTCTGAGTCTCAGTTTGCTGATCTGGGAAATGGGAGTATAAATTTCTCCTTGGTAAATGAAAGGTGTATGTGACTTCCCTTCCTTTTATCAAAATTTCCCCTCTTCTTATTATTTTAACAAGGGACGCTCACATGCATATATACTTAACTGTTAATAAATACATTCAAGGGCAAGGTTATTTGCTGTATCTTATAGACACAGAAAATTAAGGCTGGAGAGGCTAGGACTGTCCCAGGCCTTCAGCCTGTACCTTTTTCTGCACCTGCATGTGGTTCCCCTGGATAGAGGCCAAGAGGAGAGGGGCAAGCTGGTGGTACAACAGGGCCTAGGGGCTGAGCAGTGCTGCCAGTGCTGGATCAGGCATTCCTTCCTAGCTCTGCTCCAGTCCCAGCCTCCACAATTGCTCTGAGCTCTGGAGTCCCAGTCAAACTGCAGTCCTAGAGCCTGAGTGTGATTGCTAGGAGCTTACAAACACAGCAGGCCCAGCCCTCCCCACTCCGACTCCCACTCCAGATACCTGCCTTGGGCGGGGGTCAGATCAGCCACTGGATAGGTCCCACCAGGGTTTTCAAACACATACCCAGGTCTCCTGGAGTCCTTGCTCCATGAGCAACCCTCACCCCCACGCCCTTCAAACCCTGGAAGTATCTCCTGGACCCCAGCACTTTCTCCTGCAGTCCTCCTCAGCATCTGCTTCTTTCTTTGAATGCATTGTTGTTGCTCCTAGCAACCAAGCTCCTGCCCCACCCTGGTCCTCCTCCTTCCTCTCTCTCTTCCTTTTTCTCTCCTACTCCTGCTTCCTCATTTCCATCCATTCCCTCTCCCTGAGCTGTGGAGACAGTGCCAAGGGCTGGAAGGCTCCCCTCAAACCCCCATGCCAGCTGGGTGACTCAGACAAGCTCCCTGCCCTTTCTGGGTTGCTAATCAGCTGATAATCACAGTCAGTACTTTCTGCCTGCCTGAGGGACTGGACACTGCAGGCTCTGGGACCCAGGGCATGTCCTAGAAGACTCTCAGTCAGGAATCTCAGGGCACTCCAGGCACAGAGCTAACAGCTAGTACGGAGAAGAGAGTGGACTAAGGAGCACATAGGAGTTTCTCCCCATCAGAGATGTTTGAGGTGGTGGACTTAGTGGAGCTGGAGGTAGACAAGAGAGGCCTTTCCAGTGGTGGAGTGTTGCTGCTGGTTTGGTACAGAACAGTGAGGGCCCTGCAGCCCAACTCAGGCAGGCTGGAGCAGGAACTTGGGGAGGGCTTGGCCTTTGTCTCCCCTCACCTTCCTTGTTATCCTCATTTCCCCTCAAGACCCTGAACTCCCAGAATTCTTTAGCAAAACCCCACTTGTACCCTACCCACCAGACGCTCCACTTTTCTCAGCTGGGCCCTGAGAGGGTGGACAATAAATACTAAAGAGGAGTTCTCAGGTACATCATTGATCCACAGGGCAAGCCCAGTGCTTGGCAGTTGTTTCCAAGGGGCCCAAACAGAAGCCCAGCAGGGCAAGGCAATATGTATATGAGGAGCCTATTCATGTGTGATGTGACCCTTGACTCAGCTCTGGATCTGAATGCAGTCCTGACACGTGTGGTGTGCAGGTGGCATCCGTGGATAGGTTTCCCATGCGTAATCGGGCCTGCATTGTACCTAGGCCGCTTTGAAACTTGCTCTTGCAAAAACTCCCTCACCTGGGATGGAAACAGCACACGTTTACTGTGACTTGTGCTAGACTTCCCAAGCACGAATGTAAACAGCCCAGCCTTCTCTCCTTTACATTTGCAGATGACCTCTCTCTTTGAAGCTACTGGCGACTTTCTTTCTTTTGTTACAGTAAACACCTAAAGTGAACCTGTGCATAGTTAATGAGAACCATCCTGGATGTAATGTACCTAAAGTATCAATAAAAGCCTGTTGAGGCAGGAGTGAGGGCTTTTTTCTCTCTGAGAGATCAGCCATCACATCCCTTTTCTCCACGGGATTTCTTTAGTCCACGTGAATTCGTTCGTCACTTGTCTGGGGATACAGGACAAGCATTCCACAACAACACTTGGTCCTGCCAGACAGGACCGCGACACATGTACCCAAACATCCCCATTCCCACAGCCCTGTAATACTCAACCCCCTCCCAGACTCCTCAGCTCACACTCATGGCTGATCTCTAATCCTGGATCCCTTCATTATCTCCCTGATCTTCTGCCATGGCTTACATAACCTGTGGTCTAGCCATGCCAAACTTGCCACCTCCACTGCCTATTCTTACTCTTCTCTCTTGCCTGGAACTCTCTTTTCTGCCTCTTCACTCCAATACTGCTCAGAAGTCACCTCCTTCAAGAAGTCTTCCTGACTGCCCAGGCTGCATCGAGTGCCTTTGCTAGGCTCCCGAGCCTCTCTGCCTTCCTGTCCACACCTCACTTCATCCGCTGAGTGGATACCATCTATTTGCACATCTTCTCCTGAGTGAGTTCTTCAGGGGAGAAATTCTGTGATAAGTGAGATAATCACTCTAGCAAAACCCTTGCTTCCCTTTGGGGTTCAGTGTTCTTCATCTGTAACATGAGAGGGACAAGGCAGTGGTCCTTGGGGACACTTGGTTGGTAAGGGTAACTAAGTCTAGGCTGTTAGAAGGAAACAGAGAACGGTCTGGATCATCTTTGCCCAGCCCAACCCCCCACCTCCCACCTGCTCTGAGTTTCAGGGCTGAGGCTTAGGGACTTGGTTGTGAGGGCCAACCACTCACTATGTGGTGCTGGGTAGGTCCTGGCCCTCTCTGAAGCCTCAGTCCCTCCCATGCTAAATGGGGAGAATAATCATTATGACCTGTCTATTCAGACTGCCTTGAGGCCTTGGGCAGTGTCCAGGCCAGACCTCTTCATCAGGAACATCCAGAACCCAAGTTGGCTAAGGCACCATTTTGGCCAGGCTGCAGCCCTATGGGCTCAGAGGTCCCTGGGGTTCTGCTGCCCTCCAGTGGCCAGAGGCCCCTGGGCACTTAGAACTCATGAGCTTCTGGGTAACTCAACTGGCGTCTGCCTCGCCCTAGAACAGAAAGAGATGCTGAAGCCCAGAAAGCAGGAGGGACTTGTGGGGGTGAATGAAGCAAGCCAGGGGCAGTACCTGGACCAAAACCCGAGCCTCCTGGCTCCCAGCACTTCCAGTCTCAGGGTGGCGCTTGTCCTTTCATCACACTGCCAGGAGAGGGAGCTGCTCCCTCACCTGCCAGACCTGCCCCACCTGGGGACCACCTACATAATGGGCCCCATTCTGCTGGCTACTCTCAGCACTGGCCTCCCCTGCTCTTCTGAGAAATGTGCCCCTTGCCTCCCCAGGGGCCCTCTCTGATTGGAGGCCTAGTAACAGGGGCTAGGAGGGGTGCCTAATCCCACTACCTCCTTGATTAATCAAATACTTAAAATAACGGCCCAGGTCATGATTGATAGACAGAGTAGAGCTAATTACCCTGGAGATTAAAAGGACTGTTTCTGTTTAAAAAGGCTGCAAATGAGTTAATTATTTCCTTTGCTCACCTCTCTAACCTTGTTACACTTCTAAATGAATAGCAATATCGATCTTGGAACTGCTTTTGGTGTTACACCGCCCGAGCAGGTTTAATTAGTATTTAGAAATGCTGCATCGCCTCTACCTCTGACGGAGGAAATTAGCCTTGGGTTTTATTTACGTTTCACAGCCCTGTCCTCCGCACGGACAGAAGAGCTAGAACTTGGTGCAGCAATGCCAAATGCTCCTTGCCTTTCACCCAGGCTCCCAGCTCCTTCCCCACCCAGGGCAGTGCTGATCAGTTCCTCACCTCTCACATCCCAGGAAGATGTGTCAGGAAGGCCGTCCGGTCAGCTAGTTCAGCCTCTGTGGTCACAGCTGGGGGCTGGGGGCTCAGATACAATAAGGAAGGGCCCTGCATTGTCTGGCAAGGTGGGGGCAGGTCTGGGACCAGAAACTGTCCTTGATTCCCAGTTCCACACCTGGACGGCTCTCTGGATGAATAAATATTTCTTCTCCAGATCCCTAAGAAGCTATCCCCAATTCCAGTTCTCTCCTGCCTCGTCTTTCCCTAGGGCCGTGTGGAGCAGGGGCAGTACACTGGGATCCCTACCCTGGATCTGTTGCCCGTACACAGCGAGCTTGAACTGGTGGTCTGCCTCCTGTTGAGCCTGGGCCCTCCAAATTTGCTAATCTGGTTTATGTTGCTCCTTCCCCAACCTGAGGCTCCAAGGGCAGGTGGTTCTGAGGCGGGCACAGGGTAGAGTGTGCAGGCCGGGCATGGTCCGTGGGTCCAGAGCCGGCGGATCTGCTCCCTCTTATTTAAAATAAAACCTTCCTTTGACTTCGGTTCCCCTTTGCCATGGCAGACCTGTCCCCAGTTCACCTTCTCGAAACAGTTGCCTGTGCTCACTGCTCCTACGCCCTCACTGTGTTTACCTTCTCCCCATACAGCAATTCTCACTGACCCGCTGGCAGCGTCCGGATTGCCAAACCCTATGAGCACTTTTCAAATGGTCTGTGATACTGGACCCGCCTCAGTGTCTCCTCTCTTCCCTCAGCCTCCACGTTGCACTAGCTCTGGCCTTCCCCGACCCATCCAACCTCTCTCTCCTTTAAAGTTGTATCCTTCTCCTATCCCCTAAGTGACTCAGGGTTGGGTTAGGGTTCCATCTTTCCTTCTCACTTCGTGTCTTCTGGTGAGCCCATCTCTCTCTTGGGTTTAGCCCAGGCCTCACCCTTGAGCTCCAGATCCAGCCAGGGAGTGACATGATCAGATTCACATGTTAGAAAGGCTGCGCTGGCATCATTGGGAGAGGGCCACAGAGGAGACAGGGAAATCTGAGAGGTAGCTGTTCAGTCTGAGCAAGGCAGAGGGGATTGAGAGGAAGAAGTGATCCACAGGATGGGAGGCTTTGGGGACTGATTTCCTGGTAACTCCAGGATAATACCCAATTTTCATGGGCCATTGAACCACTAGATGCCGTTAGCTGACACTGGTGATATCAGGGAGAATCAGGCTATGAGGAGTGTTCCGTTCGTAGGTTCAGTTTCCGAGAAACATTCAGAAAAGAAAGGGAGACTCAAGGAAGATGCGTGACTTACCCAAGTCCCTACAACCAGCTGGCAATCCTGAAACTCAGGACACAAGTTTTCAGTCCTGCAAGGAGACTGGCAATGGCTGCATGCCCCACAGCAGAGCGTTCTCGCTATTGTAATGCACCGTTGCAGACAAGACAAGAAGGAGAGTGTGGGAGAAGGACATGCACTGCATTCAAGACACTGAGTTCATTAGAAAACTGACTTACCAGTGATATCTGGGAACGAGGGCACATGGCGGCATTATCAAAGAGACGAATGAAGATTGAGAATGAGACACTTCAGACTGATCCAACTCTACACGTAGACCAGCCCCCGACCCTGCTCACACTGAGCCCTGACCCTACTCACACTGACACCTGACCTGCTTACACTGAGCACTGAGCCTGCTCACACTGAGCCCCGGATCCTGCTCACACTGAATCCCGACCCTATTCACATTGAGCCGCGACCCTGCTCACACTGAGCCCCCGACCCGGCTCCCACTGAGCCCCGACCCTGCTAGCACTGAGCCCCCGAGCCTGCTCACACTGAGCCCAGACCCTGCTCAAACTGAGCCCTGACACTGCTCACACTCTGCCCTGAGCCTGCTCACACTGAGCCCCGACCCTGCTCACACTGATACCTGAGCCTGCTCACACTGAGCCCCGACCCTGCTCACACTGATTCCTGAGCCTGCTCACACTGATACCTGAGCCTGCTCAAACTGATACATGACGCTGCTCACACTGAGCCCCGACCCTATTCACACTGATTCCTGACACTGCTCATACTGAGCCCCTGACCCTGCTCACACTGAGCCCTGACCCAGCTCACACTGATACCTGAGCCTGCTTTCACTGAGCCCTGAGCCTGCTCACACTCAGCCCCGGAACTTGCTCACACTGAGCCCCGACCCTACTCACACTGAGCCCCAACTCTGCTCACACTGCTACCTGAGCCTGCTCACACTGAGCCCCGACCCTGCTCACACTGATATCTGAGCCTGCTCACACTGATACCTGAGCCTGCTAACAATGAGCCC